>JAUCMX010000017.1:13043622-13118622 GCA_033459395.1 Hemibagrus guttatus | reverse complement strand
GGAAATCTGTAGTTAAAACAAATAACAGGGAAACAAGGAAGACAAGAGACAGAGAAATGCATGACTATGTGATGAGGAATAGAGACAGGGCAAAAATAACTAATTAATGGCTGAAAACACAGAACAGGTGCAAACCATAGGATAACAAATCAATGAAAGCAGCAGTAAAGACTGGACTGGAACCAAAACAAAGACCATAACAAACGCATCACATGTAGAACAATGGATAAAAACAAGTAGCTCTCATGGCATGAGGAATCAAGACTCGCACTGAAAAGTGGAATTCGTGCCTGGGTGTAGCTGAATTAGCTGAACCCTAATTAGAATTGGGGTGCACATACTTTTGACCATGTAGTGTTTATCAAAGTAAAAGCATAAGTAGAGTTAAGTAGCTGTATTATGACATAAAAACCTGATTGACTATCTGTGTGTGTGCGTGTGTGTGTGTGTGTGTATAGGTGTGGTGCGGACTGCGGTGTCTGATATGGACAGAGAGCAGCAGTCGCAGTACATGGTGGTCCTGGAGGCGAGAGACATGGCTGGACATCAAGGAGGTCTAACAGGAACAACCACCATCACTGTCCATCTCAGCGACGTCAATGACAGTCCACCACGTTTCACTCAACGTGAGTCACACACCCCACACACACACACACACACACACACACACACACACACACAACACAAACCTACTAAGCTGACTTGCACACATGCCTGACTCACTCTCTCTCTCTCACACACACACACACACACACACACACACAAAAAAAAAGCCTGACTCAAAAACACCAAATGTCTGGTGAATGTTAACTGAATTTCTGAAAAGGCCTCAACAGAATATATGAATATTTGTGTGTCTATAATCAAAGGGCTGTTGTGTAGAAGTAATAAAACAAGACGAGCTCCAGCCAATCGCAGTCCGTTTCTAATCCTATAGCTTGTTTACATTTAAAGTGGAGGTCATTTGACTCCGAGAGTTTCTCTGCAGATCGACAGTATCAGTGCTGCTCCGTTTCTCTCATGAGAACATTCCAGATGTCACCATGTTGTTTGTTGGGGAATTTTGTTTGGTCATCCATAAAAATTATAAAAATATTTTTGAACAAGCGTGAAAAGACGAATGTCTCGGTAGAGTTTTTAAAAACGTAGTTGTGATAAGTGTGTAGAACTGCGGCTCCGTGCTGCGTGCACAGGGAGTTAATTAGAAAGAGAAGGAAAGTGAATCAGAAGAGCTCCATGCTGCAGGCTGTTAAATGGACTGTTATAAATGACATCCACAGCTGGGTAAAGCCTCAGTGTGTGATCACATAGGACTCAACATCATGACTGGGATTTTATAAATAGACAGCAGAGTTCATGGGAGAAGAACTTGCTAGAAATTCATTTGTCAGTTTATAGCCGCAAAAGTTTTAATACGGATCCTGCAGCATGACATTATAATGACGGTACTGCCCCCTCTCTCTCTCTCTCTCTCTCTCTCTCTCTCACACACGCACACTCTCTCTGTCTGTATGTCTGTCTCTCTGTCTGTCTGTCTCTCTCTCTATCTCCTTTTATTCTCTCTCTCTCTATCTTTCTTTGTATGTCTGTCTATCTGTCTGTATGTCTGTAAATATCTCTCTCTCTCTCTCTCTCTCTCTCCTCTCTCTCTCTCTCTCTTTTTCTCTCTCTCTCTGTCTTTCTCTCTCTCTCAGGTGTATGGACATTCTCAGTATCAGAGTTAGCTCTCCCTGGGGCAGAGGTGGGCCGTGTGAGTGCTACAGATGCGGATGTGGGTGAGAACGCTCGACTGGAATTTACCATCACAGATGGAGAGGGGGGTGAAATTTTCAACATCACCGGACTGAACCAAGAGGGCGTGATTATACTGAACAAGGTAAATGTGAGGGTCAAAGAGTAGATTGCAGTCATTTATCTTACCTAAATGGAACAGAAAGCTCATGTAGGTAGTATATATGTGTGTGTGTGTGTGTGTGTGTGTGTGTGTGTGTGTGTGTGTGTGTGTGTGTGTGTGTGTGTGTGTGTTTGGAGTGTTTGCATTAGCAAAAAAGTTCTAACTGAGCTTCTGCATCAGTGTGAAGTTCAAAGCTAATAGGACTGAAAGAGAGGAACAGAGAACATGAGCAATAGAGGTAGAGAATAAAACAGATGGAGAAAGAGAGAGAGAAGAATACAAAGACAGAGAGCAAGAATTAGAAAACAGCGGGATAAGAGGGAAAGAGAGAAGATAAGGTGAAAGCACAGATAACTAGATAAGAAGAAAGCAAATAAGCAAAGGAAAAGGAGAAAGAGGTAAAAATAGAGAAGAAAACCAGGACAGAGAGAGAGAGATATGAAAAAAGACTGAGAGTGCGAAAGAGAGATGACAAATGGGATAAAAATGGAGATGGTGCAAAGAAAGATAAAAGAAAGAAAAAGTTGGAAAACAGAGACAAATAGAATGAGTGAGAGAGGGAAATAAAGTGAGAGAGATGAGCACACAGGATGAGAAAGAACAACAGTGAAGAGAGAGATAAAGAACAGTAAAAACAAGAGGGGGGGAGGGTGATTGGATGTGATTAGATTAGACAGATGAATAGATGGAATTGTTTAAAAATCAGACTGAGACACACAAAGTGATAACGTAGCTTTAAAGAGCAGAACGAAATAATCACCAGCTGAATGAAAAGAAGAGAGGCAAAGCTTCTTGGAAGCACACACACACATACACAGACAATCACTCACACACACAAACACACACACAGACGAAACACCACAAAATGAGTAGCGAGTTATTTTACGGCCTGATGGGCGCCTATAGACACAGCAGTGTGTGTGTGTGTGTGTGTGTGTGTGTGTGTGTGTGTGTGTGTGTGTGTGTGTGTGTGTGTGTGTGAGAGAGAGTTAAATGCTTCACTTGAAGGAGTATGTGATAAGCAGGAACCGCAGAGCGTTTGATAATAGGAGGCAGAGAGAGAGAGAGAAGGTCTGAGAGATAAAGAGACTCTCAGAGAGATGAAAAGAGACGAGAGACTGAACGCCTGAGAGAACGAGTGCAGGAGCACATGAGCGTGAGGGAAGGATGGAATGGAACAATAGAGAGAGAGAGAAAGAGAGAGAGAGAGAGCGAGAGCGAGAGAGAGAGAGAGAGAGAGAGAGAGAGAGAGAGAGAGAGAGAGAGAATGAAAGGAGGCCCTGATTAGCTGAGCTCTGGTCAGCTTTATTCTCCAGCTTCTTAACCTCAAATGCAGTCAATCAACGAATTCGTGTTTAAGTTGTTTATCCAGTGCAGCTAACAAGCTAACAGATAAGAGAAGATTATAACCGGCAGCATAGCGCTGACACTCACACACTCATCTCAAACGACACTGAGCTTACATACAGCCTAATGTATTTATAACTGATTCACATTAGCAGTCACACAGGGAACACATGAATATTTTTGTAATACTTATTAACTTCTAATGCTCGTAGCTAGTTCTTTGCTAGTTCCGGCTAAAATCTCTCAAGATGAAACAACCCACGTCTTTAGTTGGCAGGTTATGGTAGATGTAGTTACAGTGTCAGTGTAGTTGTAAAGAGTGTTTTCTTGTTTTAGAAAATTACCAACATATCTGATGTAAATATTGATGTTCCTGAGAATATTGTACGTGTCTATGGTTACTAGTTGTTAGCATTTGCCAGTTTGATCAGAATCCATCAGGAGTGTTTTCATTGATCTGAATGTGTGTGTGTGTGTGTGTTTTCTTCCCTCCACAGGCATTAGACTTTGAGACTCGCAGCTTGTACGCACTCCCGGTGGAGGTTCAGAACCCGAGTGTGGATATGCGATTCCTCCGTGGTGGTGTGTTTAAGGACGAGGCCGGTGGTGAGGATCACTGTCCTGAACGCTGACGAGCCGCCGCTCTTCACTCGCAATCATTACACCCTGAACATCACGGAGAACTGCAGAGCGCCATGCAGCGTGGGCCGAGTTCACGCTGTAGACCCTGATACAGGACACAGCACCAATATAGAGTACCTACAGACACACACACACATACAAACACTTTATTCACACTTTCTTATCTTTTCTGTCAGTCATCTGCTCATCTAATATTCTTTCTTTGTCTGCCTCTCAGGTACTCGATTGCCCCTGGGTCTGACCCCGGGGCTGTGTTTCGTATTTCTCCTGTTAGTGGCCTCATTACTGCAGTGAAGGTGCTGGATCGAGAGCATGAACAGTGGCACAACATCACTGTCACGGCCACTCAGAGAGGTATCACATGACTATATCCACATTATTAACACACCATCAGTCTCTTAAAGGGTCGTGCAGTACGGTATCACGCCTTCAGACTCTTCAGGGATCAACACCTGACCATAACACCCATATGTCTTTCTTCTCCAAACGGTTACCACAAACTCTGAAGCTCATTTGTACAGAACGGAATGTGTAGCTTTGTGTAAATTTCTTTTCACTGGAACTCGAACCCTGTTCCAGCATGATGTCCCTGTGCACAAAACCCCTGAACTCCATGAAGACATGGTGTTGAGGTGTAGAACTGAAGTGTCCTACACAGAGCATCAACATCAGAGTCTGATCTCACTAATGCTCTTGTAACTGATGATCACTAATCCCCATAGACTCTTAAAGGGCCAGCGCATTATCTCTAACCAGAAGATAAGTCCACTCTGGATGTGTCCTATACTGCCTCCATTTTCACTATATAGGTCAGGGGTTATTTTCATATAGGACACTACCTATCCAGCTGCTTTGTGGAATTTCAACATGGCTGCATTGGACATTTTGATAAAATAGTGCACTTTGTTGGGAATAAGTAGTATTTTTAGACGTGAGACAGATGTCTATGTTTTATGCTTCTCTGCATCATTATTCAAGCTGTGATGCTTCCTGATTTCCCCCTCTTTTTATCTCATACCTAGACAGCCCCAATCAGGTTACCAGGGTGGTGGTTGCCATAGAAACGCTGGATGTGAATGACAACCCCCCTGAGCTGGATGGACTATATGAGACGGCAGTGTGTGACACCAGCACCGCTGGACAGGTCTGCCCTTTAACACCAACCCAAACAAAACACATCACAACGTCTGTGTGGAATAAAAATCAGAATAAATAAAGCAGTCTGAGTCGATTCTAAAAGAATAACAAGTGCCACAGTGAGACATGAGGTACATATGCTCTGGTGTGGAAAATGTAATGGCACCCCACATGCTGCTGATAATCTGATAATATACTAAATGTTTTACTTTGCTGTAAGTTTTTTCTTGATAGCATTTTGTTCGTTCACCTTCTATTTTTCCACTCAACCATCCATCCATCCATCCATCCATCCATTTACCCATTCACTCATCCATCTGTAGAACACTCAGAACTGTGAAATTGAAGGAGCTGCTGATTATTCATTGGAAATTTTAAGTGAAGTTGGATTTGTACATCTCTTGCTTCTTCATGTCTCTGGCCCCTTAAAAATCATTTCCTTTCCCTCCTGAAATGCCCATAATCTCAGTTGTTTTTATTTTATTACTTTTTTTTGCTTATCCCTGGAGAAGATAACTGTGAGGTGAAGTTCTGGTGTGTCTGCTACACTACACAAACATCACAATGTTTTGTTCACAACAAGAAAATCATCCAGTTTTTCTTCATGGAAACAACCAGAATGGAGCATGACAATGTATGAAGATTTTTCTGTTTAAATCAGTGTGTGTGTGTGTGTGTGTGTGTCAGGTAGTGCAGGTGATTCGAGCCACAGACAAAGACGAGATCAGCTCTGGTTCAGCCATACACTTCAGTGTGTCTGCTCACAGTCGCCTATCTCTGAACTTCACCACCCGGGCGAGAGGAAGTGAGCTCTGTTCCTCTGTTTCTCACTTCCTTTTATCTCTTCTGATGTTCATGGCCAGGAGGTTACCATGTGCTTGTCAAAATCTCATGTATTTACACTCAGAGCTAAGATTAGAAAGAAAATGAATTTGAAATTTTGAAAATGAATTTTTAAAAAGTGAGAAACAATCTTGTTAAATAAATAGTAAATTAGCATGGATTTGTTTCTTTTGCTTTTAAGGATTTCTTTAATTTGGGACCCATATGACCGGTTTGTTTCTATAGTAACAGTAAATAATTCAAGACCTCTTGAATCCTCTCTCTGTGATTCTCTTCTCTCTGTTTAAAGGCTAAATCATGTTTAATAACATAATTAATCCTGCCCCTTTCTTAGATTACACAGCCAATCTGATGCTCCTGTCCTCTCTGAAGCCACTCCCCCACCCCACCTCTTCTCATTTGCACATCGTAAAAGTACCCATAATCCTCTGGGACAGAGCATCAGAGCTGAGCAGTACGGGCACAGTGACAGTGACGCTGTGCCCCTGTCAGAACGGAGGGATGTGGGTGGAGGAGAGAAGGAGAGGGATGGATGAAAGGAGGAGTGGTGATGGAGAAGTGCTGATGGAGTGGGAGAGAGAGATGGTGTGTTCATCTCTGCCAACTTCCTCCATGCTGCTGGGCTTCAACTCGGCCGCCATGTTGACCATCCTGGCCTGTTCCTCTGTCCTCATGGGTATGGCACACCTTTCTGTCTTTCTTTCTTCTGTTTTATTTGTCTTTTTTTTTTTGATTATTTTCACCATTCAATCTCTTCATTTATTTGTTTATTCTTCTGTAGCAACCATTCATCCTGCCATCCACCTATCAATTTATTCTATTTCTCCACTGATCTATCTATTTATTTTTCCACCCATCCACCTGTCCATCCACTGTCCATCCATCCATCCATCCATCCATCCATCCATCCATCCATCCATCCACAAATGCACCTCAATTATCCATATATTTATTCTTCCTTCTGACCATCTGTCCATCCACAAATCTTTCCATTTTTCAGTTCTTCTATCCATTCATCTGTCTCAGCGGGTTATAAAATAACCCCCTCTCTCTCTGTCTTTTCTCTCTCTCTCTCTCTCTCTCTCTCTCTCTCTCTCTCTCTCTCTCTCAGTGATGGTGGTGTTGTCTCTGTCCTTGCGGAGGAAGAAGAGTGACTCTCTCTCTCCAGTGGAGAATGATGAGATCAGAGAGAACATTATTACATATGATGATGAAGGTGGAGGAGAGGAAGATACAGCTGCGTTCGACATCACTGCACTGAAAAGCATCCCACACACCATACACACGTGAGTCACAGAGAGAGAGAGTGTGTGTGTGTGTGTGTGTGTGTGTGTGTGTGTGTGTGTGTGTGTGTGTGTTTGTGTGTGTGTTGGGTAGCAATACATTATTCATTCATTGTCTACCGCTTATCCAATCTATTCTCGGGTCACGGGGAGCCTGTGCCTATCTCAGGCGTAATTGGGCATCAAGGCAGGATACACCCTGGACGGAGTGCCAGCCCATCGCAGGGCACACACACACACTCTCACTGACTCACACAATCACACACTACGGACAATTTAGAGATGCCAATCAACCTACAATGCATGTCTTTGGACCGGGGGAGGAAACAGGAGTACCTGGAGGAAACCCCCGAGGCACGGGGAGAACATGCAAACTCCACATACACATGGCAGAGGCAGGACTCAAACCCCCAACCCTGGAGGTGTGAGGCAAACGTACTAACCACCAAGCCACCGTGTAAGATAAATGACTGCAATCTACTCTTTGACCCTCACATTTACCTTGTTCAGTATAATCACGCCCTCTTGGTTCAGTCCGGTGATGTTGAAAATTTCACCCCCCTCTCCATCTGTGATGGTAATATAATAATATTATTATTATTAATATTATTGTTGTTGTTCTTGTTGTAGGCGAGGTGTTGGTTCCATCCCGCTGTACAGTCATCTGTGCTACAGCATACACACGGCAAGCAGCAGCCCATTTGACGGTTGTGAGTCTCGACTGGATAAACCTGCACACATACTCCCCAGCGGATACACACTGAACATCGGGCTGTTAGAACCGGGTTCTACACTCACAGAACCGGCTGAGGAGTGTAAGAGATCAGATCAGGACAGGACTGAAGATTCTGCTGATATTGTGCTGAAAAAGAATCAGGCAGGAAGTGATGTCAGCACTCAAGATCAGGTAATGAAATAATATTTGCTAATGATACTCTTTCTTCTAGTTGCATTTTTAATCCATTGATTCTATATCTTACTGGCTGTCCTTGTTTCTCTGTTTCTCTCTCTCTCTCTCTCTCTCTCTCTCTCTCTCTCTCTCTCTCTCTCTCTCTCTCTCTCTCTCTCTCTCTGTCTGTGATCAGGATCCGTTAGTCCTAAATGACTCTGCAGATTGTCCGGTCGCATCACAGACAGCTCACCTCCAATCGTCCGTCTCCTCATCTGTCGCTCCAGATGACATCACGCCTCCACATAGCACAGGAAACAGCACAGCTCCCTTCAGAACCATGGAGGGAACGTTACTGAGAGCTAGTGGAGGGACACATCTGACCAGAACTCCTTTTGTGTACCTGAACCCAGGACAGGACTACATTCAGCAGTTGGTTGGGTTGCACGTTGGAGGGCGGAGCTTTTTTAGACCTGATTTAGGGGGCGTGGCTGTCCCCCTGACTCTTAGGATAGATGAATTACTGCAGCACCGACTCACCCGAGTGACCTTTGACCCCATGCAGCCACCGTACGATTCACTGCAGATGTATGAGCACGAAGGGGTGGAGTCAGAGACCGTCTCCCTCAGCTCTCTGGAGAGCGAAGGAGATGGAGGGATGGAGGGAGAGGGGTTGATTGATTTGGGGCCAAAATTTAACAAGCTGCTGGAGATCTTCAGAGAGAGGGAACAGGAGAAAGATGGAGGGAAGAAAGAGCAGCGGAAGAGTGTGGAGGAAATGGGCAGAAAACAAGAAGTACAGACAGAACTAGATAGCAGAAAGGACAGAGAGAATAAAGAATGATTTCTCTTCAAAGAGAAAAAGAGTGAAAGAAGATGGAGAAAGAGTGATATTTAACATGTTTATGAAGATCGTGGGAAAAGATGGAGGGAATATAGAGAAGAATGAAGGGAAAAGAGGAGGGGGCGAGGTGGTTAAGCGAAAAAATATGAGCTTGTTAATGAAATATGTGAAAGACAGAAATAAAAAGGAAGATAGAGAGATGAGATAGAAGATGAAAGAGGAGGGTGATGAAGGGAAGAATGGAAGATAAATATAAACACACATGAAGGGGACAAGGCACGGAGGAATAGAAGGTGGAAGAGAAAGACAGAAGGAGAGAGATGGAGAGACTCACAGAGGGGGGGGGGCCTAATCTAGTGAGCATAGCTATTTTGTAACATGAAGGTTGAACAGGCAGAGTCTCAGAGCTGTCAATCAAGTGTGCTCATTAGAATATTAGGCCACGCCCACACTTAAAGACTTCTCTCAGCTGCAGTTAGATTCTAGTCTTTTAAACAAACACTGATGTTAGCTATCATGCAAACACATTTAATATTTTGCTCCTCCTTCCCCACGCCTATGAGAAATCACCGAGTGAGAAGTTACAAAACAACTGAAATATTGATTTGGCCGTGCGAGCTGCATTGTGTTAAGAAATTAATAAATAAAATAGGCCTCATAAAAAATACACAGTCCTCTGAATCGGAGGAAACAGAAACGTCTATCCCTCAGGATGGAAATGAAAACCAGCTTTTAAGCAGAGTGATAAAAACGTTACTTTATAGAAAGTCATAAGTGAACATGGAGACACACACACACACACACCCCTACTCCATGTGAAAAACTTGGTAAAGCTCCTTCCAGCGTCCTCCACTGAACACAGACTCGAACTTGCGGTGAGCGAGTGAGAACTCAAACTCACAATAAACTGCTTTGTGTGCAAGGAAAAGTGTCTTATCAGTCAAAACGCCTTCCATTCTTCCTCCAGCCTTTATGTATCACCCTTCAGTTCCTCTTGTGCTGTGATTATTAAGCAGCGCTTCAAGAGCTTTAGCTACCGACATTGTTCTCCATTTCCATCTCTAGGAACAGAAGGAGGAACCCGAGTGAAACAAGCGAGGCAGCAAAATTCACAAGCTGCTGCAGCTCTCACCTCTCTCTCAGTCCTTTATTAATAACACATTATAACTGCAATCATAACATTTCAGATGATTTGCATAATTAGCTGCTCATGCCTGGCTTCAGCCTGTAGAAATGTGTAGAAATGTTACTATAACTGCACTTTATTGCACCAGTGTGTGATCTCATCATGCCCCGCCCTCTCCATAACACTTCAGCAGCAGTGCATAAGGACATAAAAGATCAACAATAATGCTACAATATGATTTCCATAGTAACCGTCCAGTCACAGGGTTTTGTACAGCAAACACTCCACTGATAATAAACAGATTTAAAAGATGTGTCAGCATTAATCTGGTGAAGTTTCTGTAAGGAGAAATGTGTTGATGGAAGGAGTCTCCAGTGTCAGCGCTGTGTATCAGTCAGAGGTGAAGCTGGAACTTGAAGTTTTCCCACATCTTCAGGACAGAGGAGTTTACACTTCTTTGCAGTAACATCAGTAACATGACGAGCTGAGAGTTTTCTCTTATTAACTTGGAGAGAGAGAATAATGTTGTGCTGCTGAGGGAAACACTGTTTATAGCTGGTAGTACACAAGAGACAACAGGAAGTAGGCTTCATTTTTCACACATTCCACAGCATGAAAGTGTGTCTCGTTCTTTAATAACAAAACTGTTAGCACACTGTTGCAGATAATCACAGATTACATCATAGTTTATAGTTACCCTAAACATTGTGGAAGTTAGAGCTGCTGCTATACAAAATTATTATTCAACACCTTCCGACCAATCAGATTCAAGTGATTTTAATTTAATTTTTCAATTTAACATCATGATCATCTCGCTGCTCATCACATGTTTATCACCACAAACATCCTTCACAAACAAACTTCCCCTGATCCTTTTCCTCCGTGATATTCTGCGAATCGTCTGATCTACAAGCTGAACGTTTGCTTTAGAACTTCCTGATAAATGCATTTCTTAAGCTGTATGAATAAATCTCAGCAGATTTTACTGTAATGTCTGTAAAAAATAAAACGCAGCTCCTCAGACTTGTTGCCCAGAGGATCAGAAAGTCATCCAGATGAAATAAGGGAAGTAAATTACTGTGGAAAACTGAACTGTTCTTTATAAATCTCTGGCCTGATTTCTGATGATTTGGTGTCTTGATCCTATCAACAATTTCACCCTGAACATTTTTGCGGAGCATCGATTATGCAAATTTCAGCTGTCTGGAGTTTCACACTGAAGACTCGCCTCGTCCACGTGACGGCTCAGGATGGTCGTGATGGTCTCACATGAGCCTGAGCTCAGGAACACAACAGAAAAGCTTTGAGCTGTCGGCTGAAAATAGCGGCGCTGCTCGGTCCAGTACTTGTTTACTGTCAATGATTCATACAATGATGCATGCTGGGAAACAGGGCTTAAGACTATACTTAGCCATTTTTCTGGAGGGTAATATGATATACAACATCATGTGACTTGCACCACTGCCAGAAATTCTTTGTGGTATGATGATGATGATGATGATGATGATGATGATGATGATGATGATGATGATAGTCCTGATGTTATTATGACCATCATGGGGTCAGTCAAGCTGGATCTTCTTTTAAATGATAAATGTTGATTAGCATGATGTTTGTAATTACATTTTATAACAGTTTAGCATCATTAGCACCACTAGCCAGATACTGAATGCAACACTGGGCTAATAGCAGCCAGGAAGCTTCACCTCAGTAGCAGATTTCTGTCTCGTAATTAACACTTGGAGGTTCTACTATGTTTAAAGTGTCGTTGCCAGGCTAACATTTTTATTGAACTTTTTCTAAACCAGTAATATTTGGGAAGTTTTCTGGGAATCCTGAGAACATATTTAGATAACTTTTATTCATTTTTACATAGCTTTTACATAAAATCTCACGTTGTAAAAGGTTTATTTGGTTGTGAGTTTGATATCAATGCCTCTGTGAGCAGATAGCTGCTGCTAACATATCAGTCAGTGTGAGAAATTACATATAAAGCTCATCTAAAATCCACCAATACGAGAACAGCAAACACACAGGACAGCTACAGATACACTAGAGGTGATGAAGAAACATAGAGAAAACATGCTAATGGGCAGAAAAACATCTCCTCATTACCTGAAGGTCAGTTTGTGTGTATTTATATGAGCCTGATTTCTGGACACTGGATTTCCGGGTCACTGATTGATGATGTAAGCAGCATTGTATGTAATCCTTTTCCTCACATCAGTGCAGCTCTTCATCATGTCTCCAATCTGACATGGAGAACATACGCTGTAACAGTCTGTAACAGAATTCCACCAGATTTTCCTGGGATCTGGAACAGTGTGCCGAGTAAATAATCTACAATTTCGCACACAAATAATAATAAGAAAAAACTTAAGTTAGTTTGGGTTTGAGTCTCTAGCAAATTTCATAAATGTAAATGTAGATAAGGCTTTGCTCCATTACACACACAAATCGAATAAGGCTAATCAACACCAGATTGCTAGGCTAATTACAAACCGCGCTAATTACAAACGGCTGATCTCCACATTTTCATCCTATACAACAAACACCTTCACATGCATGAATAATATCACAATTTGCACATCAAAGCAATTAATTTTGACGACTGTGAGACACAATGAGGGAATAAACCTGGGTAATTATGAAGGATTAGCATATTTTATTTCAGACTCACGCACTCAGATGAAAATTATTATCACTCTGCTTGGAGAGACCAAGTGAGCGGAAAAAAGAGAGCAGCAGCGTGTGATGTTTATCCTGCAGGGGCTCGGTCTCAAAGATAGAGACAGAGTGTGTGTAGAAGCTGAATCTCACACAAACACACACACACACACACACCTCCAGGCTGTGTGGCCTCTGACAGCATCACAGATCACAGAGGATTTCTGTCTGCATTTAGTTTCAGTGTTCAGGACTACAGATGTTCACTGATGTGACGTGAAACGTGTTGAAGAATCTGATCAGTTCCAAACATGCCGCCCTCATTTATCACACACTGAACACCACCACCTTTATTCATAAATCAATTTCAGCAGCCTTTAGACAAAAAATGTGTTGTGCATGAAAATGTTATATCAGGAAAAATCCTTCTGTCCTGAGAGTAAACTGTAAACTGTGTGTAAAAGTAACAGTGGATGATTTAGTCTGGTTTTTTAGACAGTTTTATTTATTTTACTGACCAATTTAATAAACGTCATTAAATTCAGTCATTTAATATTTTCTAAGCTAATTCAAAAACAAATCCATAAATTATAACCAATATGTCGAGCTGTTGAATTAGGACAAAAGTAATGGCACCCAATAAATAGAGGAAGAGCTAGCTGGAGCACTGCAGTGGCTGAGCTGCACTACTGGAACATTTTCACTGTTTAGTGATTATTTTATTTTTCAGCTCTCTGTGGGCGGAGTAGAGTTTTGTGGGTGTGGCTAAATGTATATCAGCTGTACTGTGTTTATCAGCAGCCAAGAAAATCCGAAAGAAAAAAAATCTGCTGTTCCAGTACTTTCTGTCGCCTCTTACACCATTTCTACAGAGCTATATGACATTTAAAATGAAAAAAAATTGTGGAAAATGGGAAAACAGTAAAAACAATTTTTCCTGCTTTACAACACAACTCGCTCCAACACACCGAGATATGAATTAGATAATGAGGTGAATGTGGTGACTCAGGGTCAGGGTTAGGAACCAAAGAAACTTCTTCAAGGGTTCTTTAAGGGTTCTTTGTATATATAAATCTTCTTACTGTATTAAACACTATTGGGAGTTCTACATGGAACCATTAAGAGTTCTTCTACAGAGGAAAACCTAAAGAACCCATAAGCACTTAAATAATGATAAATTAGGAACAGAAATCAAAACTTTAAAACGTTCTGTCTGACTTTATTGTCTAAATGTAATGTTATAAATATGTTAGTTAAATAAATATATCAAACGTTGCATGTGATATTTGAGAGTTACCGTGTTGTCCCAGAACTGTCAGAACATTATAAGAGTCAGGTACTGAAACGTCAGCACTGCAGATTTATGATTTATATTCGGATCACGGATAGTGACTTTTGACAGTACATAAACTTCATATTTATTCAGAGTGAATAACGGCAATTGGCACAAGCCAGTAAATTGCTGATATAAATTTATATCATTACTCAGAGCAGGGCACAGATCGACTCACTCTCCGAACCCTGAAAACGACCTCCTGGAAATATGAGCCATTAATTTTGGATTCCTGCACCTGAGCTGCCATTAGAGCTGTAAAAATAAAGCAGGGGAAAGTCCTTTAGCTGTGAATAATGTAGTGCGGTATTAACACTGCTATCACACACTGCCATTTTCACATAATGAAAGAATCATGCTGTGCAGAAGAAAGACACAGAGCTGAATCAATGATTCATGAGCACAAAAATACATTCAAATGCCTAGGAATGGAGTGAAAACTTTTCTTTTACACACTGTCTACACACTCAATAAAAAAAAATCCACTTTTCTGATGTCCTGATCTCAGAGTAAATGCCACTCGCTCAGACACCTCATGAATCAGTACCTGTGAGAGGATTCTGTCTTATGGTGTTAGTGTATATTGATTTGTGTTGTTTTTGATCTAGTGCTTTTAGATTATACAATATATTTTACACAACTCATGACGTAAATGCTTTTGTGTATGTAGGATGAAAACAAGCTTTCAGTTTTGTCAAAGAAAATTATTGAGGTTACAAATATAACCAAATATGAATCTCCAGTAGTTATGTGTTGTTCAAAAGGTCAGAGTCGATTTGAATACAGGAGCATTTTTTGATTTGATGTGTATTTTGATTTTCCTTTTATCAGGATAGGCACTTGCTGTGTTCGTCAATGTTACCTGCTGATTTTACAGTTATTCAAATAGATTTTAGTGACATTTAACAACTTCAGTGACATTTAAATTGATATTTCCTCAGTTTAAGGAAGTATGTTCTTGTAAAGTCCAAATGACGAGCTGGAATGATTCTGCAGTGTCATGGCACATGCAGTATGTTTCTTCACACAACTTTAGTTCATAACTTCCATTAATTTCCATTTAATGTAATAAGAAAAACTTAGAAACATTGTTTCATCGCATCCTGTCATATACAACCTGTTGTTAAACAAAAAATAAAGCTTGAAAGGAAGTATCATAGATCGTTGGTGTCTCTGTTGAGTGTACGTAGCTAGTACAGCTAGCTTGCCTTGCTAATCTAATCTGAAACCATGCTAGCAGGAAGGTCAAACACTTATATATATATATAAATTTGTGGGCGTATATATATATATATATATATATATAAACGCTCACAAGTGACAACATTAGATGAGTCGTTTGGGAGCTCAAAGTCAACTCTTTGGGTGAGTCGAGTCAAATGATCCAACTCACTGAAAAGAGCCGTCCCAATGATGCCAATACAGAATATCACAGATTCTCTCTCTCTCTCTCTCTCTCTCAGACACACACACACACGCGCACACACACACACAGGCACGCACACAGAGGACGAATGTGTTGTTTATTTTCATACAGGTAAAATACATTTGAAACTATTTCAGTTGGCAGTAACAGGCAGTTAAATTATAAGTTAGCTCTGTAAACACTATCTCTGTTACACTGCTCTGTCTGACAGGTTTCTGTGTAAATATAACCACAGTTTTTTTTTGCAACTTTTGATGCCTTTTCAATTTACGTTAATATTGTGAATAAAATCAGTAAATACACTCTTTACAAGCGTGACAGTACACAGTGATGAGAGTGATGGTCTATGCTGCCCCCTACAGGACACACCTTACACAGCAGCGGAGATGTCCACACTCAGCTCTTTCGCATGAACTTCTGAAGCTCATCGTGCACGAGTTTAGAGGTAACACCGTCAGAAACCAGAACACAGTACACACCTGAAGGACACAGAGACACATCAGTTCACTTTGTTAGTGCCTGTTTGTTTGTTTTTTTAATTATTGAATTTATTAGTGAATGTGTCTAAGGCAGCCTAAGTAGGGTACATAATTGTAGGAGTTTGAGTGAGGTTTGATTGAATGTGGTTTTTAGGGACTTCTGGTAGTGTACATCGTTGAGTGTAATTAGTTTGGGGAGTTTAATGAGTATAGAGGTTTGAGTATGGATGGCTAGCAACCCTTAGTAGGGTACAAAGTTTATTATGAAGGGTTTAGGGACCCCAGGCAGGAGCACAGAGGGTTTAGGGAGCCATAATATGGGGCTTGTGATTTTCAGTATAACATTACAGAGTCCTTTATGTTCCAAACATCTATACATTTATATTTTAGGTACAGTAACACACAACTGCAGTTTTTATCTGTTATCTGTTTATATGTATAGGTTTTTATTGCCAAGGAATAGGGTACAGGGTTGAGTGTGGGTAGTATCGGGTCCCTACATAGGGTATATGGTTAGAGTGAGGGAGTTAGGTTTGTACCCATCCTGCTGACTTCACTGATGTTTCTTGGTTCATCATCAAAGAACATCATGTCTGTGTAGCACACTCCACTGGCTGCCTGCAACCTAGAACACACACACACACCATACTATAAGTCTGCTCATATTGTTTTTCCCAAACACACACATTACACACTCTTTATTGCGTGTTTCACCTGGTAAAGTGTGTGACTTTTGACCCTGGGTAAATCTCTTTGTAGGAAATGTATTGATTGAGGTTGTAGAGTGAGAGCAGCTGATTGGCTCCATCTACTTCCCCTGTGCTGAAACACACAGACACAATAATAATAATTGTATTAATATTATTAATAATAATAATAATCTTATTATGTATAATATATAATAATGTAATAATATGTAATAATGGGATTAAACAGAAATCAGGAAGTAAAAAGTAAAATAAAACAATTTTAAGGTATGAAGTGAATAATAAAACATTAAGATTCTTCTTTGTTTTTTTGGCTCTTTTAATGGCTCAATTTTCATTACAGTAAGGACAAAGTCCACACAGGTAAATGACCAGAGATTCTGTTCTTATCACCCAAAATCTGGTTCAGTTCCAGGAATCCTACATTCCTTAGGGCTTGTTTTAGGTGTGTCTGGAGTTTACAGGGAAAATTAAGTGGACTTAGTATCAGGACAGAGTGCTGTAAAGACTGTGGAGTTTCTCACCGTGAGGCCAAGCCAATCTGTATGCCCTGAGTGTGCAGAGAGCGCAGGACGTCTGCTGTGTCTTCATAAAGCTTGGCATGATTATTGCTCGAGTCCACCACCGTTCCACTGAGAGAAAGGGGGGGAGGCTCATACTCAGATATAACAACAGTATTAAGAAGAAATATGTGTATTATTAACATAACCACATCATGGACAGTGAGACAGGAGGCTAACCTCTGATCTTTGTGGAAAGGAGGATTGACGTGGGTATCCACCCAGTACGGCCACAGGGTGAAATCTAATCAGAGACATTACAGTAAATCTCATATCTCTACACGGCATGTTAAACACCAAGAAATTGTGAAAAAAAAAAAAAAAAGAAGCTTGATTCAGATTTGAATGGACGTGGCCTAAGTGGAAAGGGTTGGGGTTTTTTTGCCTGTGGATGTGTGACCCTGACCCTGAGGATCTCAGTCTCCCAAAAACCTGAATAACTCGCCTCTCATAAAATATGTGAAACATTTTATTATTTCATTATAAATAATAAATTCATATTCAGAAACATTCCCGCATGACTCACAACCCTGACCTGCTTATAGTCAACAACTCACGCACAGGCGCATGCATGGAACTGAAATTTGAAGTTAAACGGACGTTTCTCCTTAAACCGGAAGTATGGAACTCTGCGCTTACATGATGTTAAACAATTTTTTAACTTACCCAGGTCAAACACCACTAATCTAGGCTTAGACATTTCTGATCATCAGATTTCTTCTCGAACAAGAAAATACTGATGATTTTCGTGATCTGCCGAAAGCGCAAGTTTCATTTAAACTTTTTTTTTTTAAATGTTTATTTATTTATTACTGTCACTATTTCATATAATTCACTACATCTCAAACCCTGTAGTAGACTTATTTATTTATTTAAATATTTATTTAAGTATTTTTCACACCGGGTGCTAAACCCGGAAGTTACGTTGAATCATATGACGTACGCCATTTCCGCATTTAGCTAAAACCTTCTTAAACGGACAGGAAACTTTAATCCCTTAAAATGTATTGTTTCTGATTCACTAGTTACTTCATGTAAAAACAAAAGCAAATGAATTAAATGACAGTTTAGATCCTCCTGAAATATTTATAAAACGCATGAAGCAACATTTATTTGATTTCACCTTCAATTAATTTTTAAAATCACTATACAGACATGAAGTATCATTTAAGCAAATAAAATATCACCAATTCAGTGGTGTATGTTATTCTTGTGGAACACTGCACCCCAACGGCATTGTGGGTAATGTAGGAACCTACAAAATAAAAAAGAAAATAGTTTCACCAATGTCAGTTAAAGAAAAAAGGAATATAATGACAGAGAGTTTTCTTATTTAAGTGCGTTTTTTCTCTGTGTCTTGCTCACACACAAACACATGTCATATACACTCACAGGCCACTTTAATAGTAACACCCATACTCATGCTGCCACATGATTTGCTGATTGTTTCATTACATGACTGAGGTGTACAGGTCTTCCTGTTAATCTTCAGAGCAGCTGGTAAAACAAATCAACTCCTGAGATAGAAACGGACTGCTAAATGTCCTGAAATATCAACTGTGTAATAAAAATTTCTTACAAATGTGTCACACACACACACACACACACACACACACACACACACACACACACACACCTGCTGCAAGGAGCGTCTCCAGACATGAGACATGTTTTTGTGTGCCTTTCATATTCAAATAAAAACAGGAAGATTCATTTCAAACATTATTTTCTGTCTCAACTGCCCAAAGTAGATCCAGTGCTAAGTAGTGAAAAAAAGGAATCAGAACAGGGCTTTGTTTTCACATCTGCTGTCCTCCTACTTCAGGTGTCAGGTGTTTACACATGGAGCAAAAACATAGAAAAACAGTTTAATATGAAGTTAATGTTTAATCTGACTTGATGGTCGCTCAGCAGTTTATATACTCATAACTGTTACACACACAGAGAGATGTGTTTTTCCTCATCACTGCCTCACTGCAGTGTCAAAAATCAATCTCTGAGACGTGATTAAAAAGTCTGGCAGAAACGGTGATGATATCATCAGCTTTTAATCTCTAATACAGTTTATATTAAGTCACTTAAATGTGCTTTAGGTATATCAATAACCTGGAAAGAATGAGGAAGATAAAGCTGTTTTAAATACAGATAACACACACACACACACACACACACACACACAATAATGTAAAGGTCATCCTGCTGTGATTGTGTGTGTAAATATGAAGCTTGGCTGGAATTAACTTTGAGATTAAATGTACAGTGTGATATGCTGCTACAAATAAAATACAAAATAAATCCAATGTGTACAGAACATCCTGTGTGGAGATGAGAGAAGAAAAAACAAATAAAATGTTTATGTTTGTAGATAAGAGTGTGTCATGAACACCAGATGCTGATGTAGTACACCACCACCACCATCATCATCATCATCATCATCATCATCCTGAAATCACTCAACAAGCATCTCGAAGCAGATTTTAGTCTCGTCAATTCAGACACTTTGATCTAAAAGACTTCAAATACTTCAAATATTGTCATTCAGTTCTTCAACCTTCAATTATTATTATTATTATTATTATTATTATTATTATTATTATTATTATTATATCAGGGTCTTAAGAAAGATAGGAAGGAAGAAAAGGACAGCAATGTGAAGTTTAATGAGAGAGTTCCTCAGAGGAGCTGGTGGTTAGTTTGTGTGTGTGTGTGTGTGTGTGTGTGTGTGTGTGTTGTGTGTGTGTGTGTCAGTGTGTGTGTGTCAGTCGGGAGTGTAAACTGTGTTTCTCAACTAAGTGTGCTGTGTGTGTTTTTTTGTTTTTTTATCAGTAACTCATGTAATCAGCACAAATGTTCTCAGCTCTTAGTGTACAGAAGTGTAATCAGTGTTCCAGTGATAACACACTCACACTCACTGCACTTTTACATCTTTCATCTCGTTTTCTCCCAGGAATAAGCCCCGCCCCCTCAGCCTACAACAATGCCGCTGACAGAGGGGGCGTGGCTTGGTTAGCAGTGTGATCAACGTGACTGCAGAAGGCTCACAGCAGTTCACAGGCTTTTTTTTTCTCTGACACTGATACACAGCGCTGACACTGGAGACTCCTTCCACACATCATACACACACACACACACACACACACACATTTCTCCTCACAGAAAACCTCACCACATCAACAATCACACCTGTTTTTAATCAGTTTATTATCAACGGAGTGTCTGCTGTACGTGTCCCTGTGAATGAGCTGTTGCTATGGAAATGATAAGGTATCAGAGCGAGTACATTAATATAAACCTGCGCTGCAGTCAGAGTTGCTGTTAGAGAGAATTAATCTTCATGCTCAGTTTAACAGTGATTGTGAGGCTGGGTGAATGTTTATGTGCTGCTTCTGTAAAGTGAAAAATGAATGACTCTCTGCGTCTGATCATTAAACCACACTGCTGCGTCTGCGCGCGCACACACACACACACACACACACACACGCGACCAAGTCCAAAAGTCTCAGTCTCCCTCTCTCTCTCTGTGTGTGTGTGTGTGTGTGTGTGTGTGTGTGTGTGTGATTCTACACGTTTACTTTATTAACCAGTGAGACAAATGCACTGTGAGAATTCTTGGAGTGAAGCTGAAATCTATCTCCAGATGGTGTTTCCTCATCACTTCATTTCATCAACTGATCTTCCTTGCACACACACATCTCACTCAAAGACTCCAGACTCACCGCTAATCATCCTGCTGTTTTAATAAGGAGTATCTTGCGGCTCTCAGCCAATCACAGCACACCATCCTGCATTTCTACTGGTGTAGTATAACAGAGGATCACAGTCAGAGAAATGGCAGAATATTATTATTATTATTATTATTATTATTATTATTATTATTATACACCGATCAGGCATAATATTATGAGCACTGAGAGGTGAAGTGAATAACACTGATTACCTCCTCATCATGGCACCTGTTAGTGGGTGGAATATATTAAGCAGCAAGTGAACATTTTGTCCTCAAAGTTGTGCATGTGGGGAGTGAAGGCTGGCCCGTAGTTTGAGCTACTGTTGCTCAAATTGCTGAAGAAGTTAATGCTGGTTCTGATAGAAAGGTGTCAGAATACACAGTGCTCCTGTTTATTTTGCTCTTTTGTCAGCAAAAGTGAGCCCAACATAATATTAGGCAGGTGGTCATAATGTTATGCCTGGTCAGTGTATGTATTTATTATAAATGATTCCACATAAGAGTTACATAACCAATATTTCAGAATAATATGCAAGAACATCTTACAAGTAATTACATTTGTTATATGAATCTCAGTCTGAATCGCTGCTAATGTTTTTTACTCTCTCACTCAATTCAATTCAATTCAATTCAATTTTATTTGTATAGCGCTTTTAACAAAGAGCATTGTCTCAAAGCAGCTTTACAGAACAAAAAAAACAATAAACATACAAACAAACAGTCCTAGATGTTAGACAAAATTTTCCCTAGTGAGCGAGCCTGAGGTGACTCTGAGGTGACTCGACTCCCAAACGACTGGCACTTGACAAAAATAAGTTATTCAAAATATTTTTTGTAGTAAATTAACAGACAGATCAGGAACACAAACAATAAATATCTGAAAACAGATTCTATAACAAATGGTGAAGATGGAATTGGATTTGAAAATAAAATTGAAATGTATTTTTGGATCTGGATGTTTTTACATATGCAGAAACCTGAGTGTTTTTCTGGCTCAGCGGACAGGAAGTGATGTTTGTGTGTAAGTGTGAAGGTTTTAAGGAAACCGTATTCTGATGATTGATGCTCGAGGTTTCCTTTTAACCCATAATTACTGAGGGTGCCAATAATTCTGGAGTGTGAAGAAAAGGCTTGTTAAGCCTGACTGCTGCTACTATCATCATTAACTCGAACAGCTGCGTGATGATGCTGATAAACGTGTAGAAGTGCGTCAGTCATTAGAGTTTAGTGAAGCGATCATCAGCGGCTCCTCGGTCAATAAAGCCATCTTTCTCCTTCAGAACCTCACACATTATTTCATTTCCTGTCACGGTTTCTCCGACTTCCTCCTCATCCTCTGAGTGTTTGCTCTTCGCCCTGTGAGGATGAGAAGAGGGCAGAAAGGGGATTTAGTTACTATAGCAACAAGCTCTGCAATCATCCACCTTAATGTAATGACTGGAAATTTCCTGAAGCTTTTTTGTTTTTTTTCATTGTTTTGTTTCATTGTTTCATTTCATTGTTCCTTTTTTCTTTTTTTTTTTCTGTTCACTCAAAATATTATTTACGAAATTACAAAAGAAAGATTTCTGCAAAAACGCCCATTTCATCATGAACTCTGACCCCAACAGTACAGCTCCAGGATCACACACACACACGCACACTGACCGTTTCCTCTGGATGAAGGAGGTTAGTAGCATGCTGATGATTCCAGCACACACGAGTCCCATCACCACACCAAACACGATGAGCCAGGGCGGTGTGTCGTACTGCACCGGAGCTGCCAGAGTCGGGTTTATTCCAACAAACTCCAGCGTTTGATCTGTCAGCAGGAACGCGTTATTGATCCGATTTCTTGATATCCTGAGAATGAAAAAAAACACAGCTTTAACCATATGAGAGTCAACAATTAAATTAATACACAACTAATATAATACAATAATTATAATATACACCAATCAGGCATAACATTATGAGCACTGAGAGGTGAAATGAATAACACTGATTATCTCCTCATCATAGCACCTGTTAGTGGGTGGGATATATTAGGCAGCAAGTGAACATTTTGGCCTCAAAGTTGATGTGTTAGAAGCAGGAAAAATGGGCAAGCGTAAGGATTTGAGCGAGTTTGACAAGGGCCAAATTGTGATGGCTAGACGACTGAATCAGAGCATCTCCAAAACTGCAGCTCTTGTGGGGTGTTCCCGGTCTGCAGTGGTCAGTATCTATCAAAAGTGGTCCAAGGAAGGAACAGTGGTGAACCAGGGTCATGGGCGGCCAAGACTCACTGATGCATGTGGGGAGCGAAGGCTGGCCTGTGTGGTCCGATCCAACAGACGAGCTACTGTTGCTCAAATTGCTGAAGAAGTTAATGCTGGTTCTGACAGAAAGGTGTCAGAATACACAGTGCATGACGGGTCAGGGCTGTTTTGCCAGCAAAAGAGGACCAACGCAACATTAGACAGGTGGTTATGATGTTATGCCTGGTCGGTGTAATATAATTGATATAACACTTAACAACTGTTACTGTTATGACTATTATAACTATTAATGTTGTTACTTTAATTAACACCTTAAAACTTTAAAACAACACCTTTTACTTTTTATATCTGTATTTTTTTTGTGGTGAATAACATACAGTACATGATACAATTCAATTATTATTTTAAGAAAATTTTATATCAACAATTTAACCCAGGTATGTAGAGTATGTGCTGTACATGTATCTGTAAATGAGCTGTTGCTATGGAAACCATAAGGTATGAGAATGAGTGCATTAATAGAAAGCTGTGCTACAGTCAGAGCCTCTGTTAAAGAGAACTTATCACCTGACCACCAATCAGAGGGATGAGGGGGAAATGTTATCATTAGATGTCTGATGAAATAAAGGCATATGAGTGTGTGTGTGTGTGTGTGTGTGTGTGTCTGTGTGTGTGTGTGTGTGTGTGTGTGTGTGTTGTGTGTGTGTGTGTGTGTGTGTGTGTGTGTGTGTTTACCTGATGGCGTTCTCCACCGTGTGTTTGGGAATGAGTTGTGAGATGTTGCTCGGTGATGTCACCACAAACCAAAACGAGACTCGCTGTGTTTCATTACACACTAAGATGTTTGAGACGCTGGACACAGAAACACAGATACACAATAACACACAGTAAACACTGAGCTTCAACTGACACACACTTTTATATCAGTTTCATCAGCATGAGAGAAACACTACACACTGTTCTGATGTGTTTTTCTGCATTTTTCTCTGCGAGGGAGACACAGAATCAGTCCCAATGACAAAAGTGTAAGATGCAAACTAACAAATCGAACAAAACTAGCACACAGCTGGATTAAACAAAATCCAAGACTAGCATAAAACTAAAAAAAATCAACAAATAATAAAGCGCGTATTAAACAGCAGAGGGTTATTAGCATCATTAGCATTAACTCATTAGCATTAGTTATTAGCAGGGTTATTAAGATTTACTTAATTATTGATTTATTTACAGTATTTATTTAAAATCTTAAACAGAGTTATTTATTTATTTATTTACTACTTAAAAATTACTACTTAAACAGAAAGAATTATTTATTTATTTGTTTGTTTGTTTGTTAAAAATCTTAAACAGAGTTATTTTTTTATTTATTTGTTTGTTTGTTTGTTAAAAATCTTAAACAGAAAGAGTTATTTATTTATTTATTTATTTGTTAAAATCTTAAACAGAAAGAGTTATTTATTTATTTATTTATTTGTTAAAATCTTAAACAGAAAGAGTTATTTCTTTATTATTAAAAATCGTAAACAGAAAAATTGATTGATTGACTGATTTACTTATTTATTTGAGGAATTAACGGTCAAGCTCTCTAGTAGCGTTCAGAATAACATTATTGGATCATCTCGTGTGTGTGTGTGTGTGTGTGTGTTCCACTCACTCATAGGTCTGGTTGTTGGTGTATTTCCTCATGGCAAAGGCCACTGAAGCTCTGAAGAAGAACATCTCACTTTCGTTCCAGTCGTACTGTCACCACAGACATCATTCATTTAAACGTTTATTATAGACTTTTACAAATTTCTCAGAGCTAAACAGAAACTTACAGCATTATGTCCCAGCGCTGTCTTAATGCTGATCCTGACGAGATAGCCATCGTTCCTTGACTCTACACAAAGAGAAGAGAGAGAAGTGGGATTTCTGATTATTTTAATCAAAACATCTCCATCACAGTCGCCTTTAAACCTTCAGGTAACGGCGAGAAATCCGAGTAATATTCACAAAATCCCGTGTCCACTGACAAGCGCTGAAGTTTCCTGCTTTATATTTTTTTTATTGCTCTGCACCACTTTCATTACACAGAAACTGTTCTCCATTCTCACAATCCCAGAAACACACACACACTTCAGCAAGAGTTCATGCTCTTTATCTGCTTTTGCCTAAGGATTCTGGAAAAGAATTCTGATAACCATAATCCAGAAAGTCGTAAAAATAAACACAGCTGTAATAAACACAAAGGACTGCAATTCAAGTTAAACCCAGAGCGAGGACTCCTTCATCTCTCCTCTCTTCAGCAGGGGACATGGAAATCTGTCTTTTACTAGATTTTACACTCATGATGATAATGATGATGATGAGGATGATTTCTAAGTATCAGTGTTCTACCCCAAATCTCAAAACCTATTTTTAATCCACAGAGGTTAAGGTCAAAGTCTCTCAGAAGAGCTTAGGCTTTCTCCTAGCACAAAGATCACAGGCTGGAGATGTAAATGTGTAACAGCTCACACTGGCGTAAGAGCTATAGAGTTTCTAAGACACACTGAAGAGACAATAAAGACCAGTGAGATGTCCTGAGACTCTGAGAGATGTTTAAATACAAGTTGATACTAAACATCAGAATGAGATACAGAGGAAGCCTGAAAGACAATAAAAATCAGACAGAAAGAAGAATCACTGAATTCAGGTATTGCTGAGAAATGCTGAATACATTTAGAGAATTGTGGAGACGTGATGAAGAACTCTGAGGGAGAGACAAAAATCCTGATACACTGAGAGACACTTTGTGATAATTAGACATGCAGTACAGAGAGTTTAGGAAATACAAAAAATCCAACAAGATAGACATTCTGAGAGAGTAGAAGAGACTATGAGATAATGACACACAGAGAAAGTCACAGAACTTCACAGAGTGACACTGTGAGTGATTATAAAAAACATTCTGATATAATGACTTATGAGACATTCTGAGATAATAAGACGCACAGGAAGAGATTACAAAATGTCCACTGAGAGACTTTGAGAGAGACAATAAGAGACACTTTGAGATCATGAGACATACAGTGACTTACAGAGACACACACATCCACTAAGTGACTCAGTTTAAACTGGGTTAAACCTGGACACATGAAATAATGAGACATACCGAGGAGACGATGAGAGCGAACTGAAGCTTACCTTCCACACACTCACTGCCCACTAGAGCTGGAGCCAAGCACAACACACACACAATCCACAGCTTCATCTCTTCTTCTGTTTTCTTTTAATCCCTCTATCATACACCTTTTACTTCCTCTCTCGTTCACACACACACATCCACAGCGTCGCAGCTGTACTGAGAGTGACCTGTGTGTATCGCTGTTATGACCACGGCTGGACATGAAGTGTCCAGAGGGCGGGGCATGGGGGTTTAATGGTTAAGCAAAGAGCTGCGTGTGATAAATGTCTTTCTCTCTTACACACACACACACACACACACACACACACACACACCCAAAAACACCCCCCCCCCCCCCCACACACACACTCGGAAAGCAAGAGAGGGATGAAGAGAATGAGAGAGAAAAAAACTTGCTTATGAGATGGATACAGATTACAGTTCTTAGCTTAGTGTGTGTGTGTGTGTGTGCGTGCGTGCGTGGGGTGTGTGTGTGTGTGTGTGTGTTTTGCTCAGCCTCATCTGTTCCCCACAGGTAACATGTAAGAATCAGAAGCAGGTTCTTGCTCTCCAGACATGAGAACGAATATTACTGCAATAATAATATAAATAATTTAAAAATAATAATTGAACTTCTATGATAATTTACCTTCTATTACATTAATTATTATTATTTTCATTTCATTGTCTGTACCACTTTTATGATCTATCCTCAGGTCACATGGAACCTGGCATCTCAGGCATCAAGGCAGGATACACCCTGGACGGAGTGCCAACCCATCGCAGGGTACACTCATTCACTCACACAATCACACACTACGGGCAATTTAGAGACTCCAATCAGCCTAGAAGCATGTCTTTGGACTGTGGGAGGAAACCGGAGAACCCGGAGGAAACCCACTAAGCACGGGGAGAACATGCAAACTCCACACAGACAGTGAGCGGGAGCGAGACTCGAACCCAGGAAGCTGGAGGTGTGAGGTGAACATGCTAATCACTAAGCCACCGTGTTATTATTATTATTATTAATAATAATAATAATAATAATAATAATAATAATAATAATAAAAATTTTAGCTGTCAGTGGTGTTGTCATTCTACACTTCCTGTCTGCAGGCGGAACTGAAGGCTGATTGAGTCAGTTCTCTCTCTGACCACACGGAGGCAGCACACATCCACCACCACCCCCAAAAGGCTCTGATTCTTACACCACATAGCTGCTGAGTTCTGGACTCTGATTGGTCAGAAGTTGATTAGTTTTCTGTAACTGCAGGTTTTTAATAACGCACTCGCTGTAATACGGTATCGTTTCTATAGCAACAACTCATTCACAGGGACGTGTTCAGCGCACGCGCCACAAAAATGGGTTCTTTTAAACTTCTTTAAGGTTGTTGGAAGGCGTCAGTGCTCTGTAATCAGACTACACGCTAATATTTTATTTATTACTTCAATAAACAGATTTTACAGAATGTTTATTGATTAGAAAGGATACAAGATGTGTACGTAAGCCACGCCCTTGCATACACATAAGCCACGCCTAATCCTAATATGACAGGTGCATAAGCTACTCCCCCTTCACTGGGACAAACAGATACATAAGCCACACCCCTTCATTGAGAATGCCAGGTACATACACGCATTCTTCACAGCTTGTTAGACAAGTGTGTGTGTGCGTGTGTGTGCGCGCACGCGCGCGCTATATGTTCACGCACTGCAGAGGCCGCGCCTCTTTCTTTCTCTCCTCTGTTCTTCGTTGCTAGTGGTCGGGGCACAGTGTTACACACACACACACACACACACCCCACGCTGCAGATCGGTGTGCGTGCGCGCGGGAGGTGGGCGGGGTTTGAGATACGGATGGATCCTGCTTTTCTTTCTCTCTCTCTCTTTCTCTCTCTCTCAGTGTTTATATTAGGTGACAGGAGACCAGGTGAGTAACACACTCGAGGTTCAGTGTGTGTGTGTGTGTGTGTGTGTGCGCGCGCGCGCGCGTGTGTGTATTACTGCTCTGCTGCTGTTTCTGTGTGTGCTTTGTGCCGGTGTGCTCTCGTTCTTGCAGCAGGGTTGCCAGATCGGACTGTTTAATCTGGCTGAAACAAAATGACAATTGTGTTTATTTTCTTGTTGCAAAAAATCCTGTTTAATGTTTATTAATCTTCATTAATTCTGATCTTTATGGAGTTTCCTCAGCAGCTTGACTGGTCTTTAAACTGGCTTTTAAATTCATTTTAACTTCAGTTCAGTTTCACTTAAATTTCTAGGATTTACTTAGTTTTTTATTTAAAATCATTTTTATTGCTCGTTGTTTTACCTTCTCCTGTATATCCAACTGGTTCTTGCACTTTAGCAGCAGGTTGCTACTGTTATTATTCTCATCTTTATTTCTTCTTGACAGTCTGCTTGTAAAATACACTTAATACACACATGTAGATTAAAAGCTGAGAAAGTAAACACCTTCACTTGGAAGTAATGCTGTTTTCATGTCCTGTACATGAAATGTGAGTTATGTTTGAGGAGGAACATTCTCCATTCAGTTGGTGTTCACAGGAGAGTCTTTACATTTTGTTGATTTTCTTTTTTAGAAATGAGTTGTTGGTTTTAGTTTGTTTACACAGAGTTTTAAATTTTACTCAGGTGTTAATTTTAGTCAAGTGCTTTTTGGTTTTAGCGTTATTCATTGTAATAAAGGATGCATGCTAGATTTAGAATCTAATTTTAGCTTTAGATTTTTTTACATGTAAATGTTATTTTGAAAGTATTTATATTTTTTAGAATTTTGGTCATGGTTACAGAGAGCTACTCAGGATGTTAGCATTAGGTTTAGCATTAGTTGAGGGTATTTAATTTTAAGGAGGATTTGTTTTATTGATTTATTTTGATTGGAGTTGGGTTTGAAGGTTAGCCTTAGGACAGAGGTAGGATGATAATAAAGAGATAGCATCTGTGAATTTACAATCTTCAAAATATTCTTTATGCTAATTGAGAAATATTTGAATGATCAGTCTGAAAGCACAGCTAATCCCCAGTGATGAGCAGTTGGAGGTGCTGCATATCGCTTTTATACTGAAGTCCATGTTAAGGGATAATTTACATTGTCTTATGAAAGCAGTTGTGTGTTCTAGCTTTAGATTATTATTATTACTATTTAGATTATTATCTGCTTCTCTTCACCGGTTGATGGTCAGACTTCATGATTCAAATAAGGAAGCGGCTTTGAAGAATTTTTTACTTCATCAACAACAAAATGCAGCTTGTGATCGAAAAAGTAAAAGAGTCGACATTCTTCTGCTTACTGTGGAGTTTGCCTTTAGACAAATCATTACCTTGTGTGTGTGTGTGTGTGTGTGTGTGTGTGTGTTTGTTTGTGTGCGTGTCCATGCGTGCGTGATGTTCCACACTCTGTGTTTCCTCGTCACATGACCCTGATCCTAAGTCAGTTATTAACGCAGCAGCTGCACTTTAGTTTTCATGTCTGTTGTTTGTTTGTTTGTTTGTTTTGATGAATTTATATAGTTTAGAAAGATAGTCTTTAGAAGAATTAAAGAAAACATTACTATTTCTTTACTATTAAATTGTTTACACCATTCCTTATTCTACTGTAGCTACTTTGTACAACTGATTTGATTGAACTTGATTATTTAGTTACTTTATTTATTTATTTTCTTCACTTACATACATGGGAACTGTGTTGGTTTGTGTTGGTTTGAATAATTCTTCAGTTTTAGTTCTCATGGATTTTCTAATTCACACACTGAACTATTGAGAGCAGACACACAGATGCAGTGTGGGTCAGAATGTGTGTGTGTGTGTGTGTGTGTGTGTGTGTGTGTGTGTGTGTTGTGCCAGACCATGAGGGGATTCCTTGCCCTATTGTGTGTCTCTGCATGGACAGGAAGTGGAGGTTAGCTCACTGATCTGTTTCCTGTCGATCAGGGGACCTTTAGTGAGACCGAATGGCACACACAGGAACACACACACACACACACACATACAGTGTGCTTAATTCATTTCATTCTGTGGTGTTGAGTAGAAGAAGGACTTCACTGTATACAGTTTTGAAAATCTTCAGAATCTTCAAATAAATGAAATCTGTGATCATCTGTTTCCAGCAGCAGCTGTTTTTTAAACATTATACAGAAAGACACAATGATGTCATCAAAAAAGCACCAATCCCCCACACACACACACACACACACACACACACACACATGGCGAGACCTTCCTTACACACACACAGTGCCATGTTACAGACCAATGAATCCATATAATAAACTATAAAATGATCTTCTGTAATAAAACTGGATGTTAACAGTGAGACACAGCTTCATCCCCTGAGCATCCTGTGCAGAGGATTGTGGGTAAATTCAGCAGTAAGGTTCTAATGGCAGTATATTGCTCAGTTCCAGCCCTTGCTCATGTTTCCTGTCTCTCAGGATCACTCATCATTTTCCAAACATTTTTAAAAAATATTTTTCCACTTTATTCTGCACTTCTCCCTCAAATAAAGCAGGATGTTCCTCCTGCTGTTGTGTAAACGCTGTGCAGACCGGACCGACCCGTCTGACCCATTAAACATGGGTGTGGTTTCCTGATGTGATGAGCTTCACCTCACTCACAGCTTCACAGCGTCGGAAACATTAAAGCTCCAGCTTCACCTCTGACTGATACACAACACTGACACTGGAGACTCCTTCCACACATATACACACACACACACACACACACACATTCCTCCTCACAGATCAACGATTATATGTGTTTAAATAACGGTGCTCTTATAGAGAATAAATCACCACCTGAATTCTGATTAATCACAATCCAGACCTCCAGAGCTCTTTCACACCCACAGAGCTGCTGCTGTTGTGTTGTTGTGAGTCTCAGATTGTCCTCCATCACTAACAGCTCACGGATTTCCTCTCTGATCAGGAAACTATGCACACACACACACTAATCTGAGCTGCAGCTAAATATACTCAAAAAAACAGACCACACTGACACTGTAACACACACACGGGCACAGAGTGAACCAAATCTTTCTGTGTGTGTATGTTTAAACAGCTATTAGACACCGTTAGTCAGCCTGACCTGCATTCTGTCTACTTAAGCACCTGAGACAGTATCACACACACTCTGTGTGTGTGTGTGTGTGTGTGTGTGTGTCCATATGGTCTAGCGAGGCCTCATGCTAAGCCAGGTGGTGTTCTGATGATAAACAAAGGCTGAATTTGTTGTTGAGTCATTTTTTCTCCCCATTTTAATAACAATGATATATAATGACTTTATGACAAAACCACTGAAAAAAAGTTTTAAATGAGAAATACAAGAAAATTCTGTTTTATTTAGCGTCACCTTGATGTTTCTCTGTTGCAGCTTTCAAATTTTGAATTTTGAATTTGAATCAGTGAACTGGGCAGTAAATCATTGTTGGCACAGGTCAGTGTGCTAACTGTGAGGTAAAGGTACACAATCAGCTGTCAGTGTGATAACAACCAAGAAAGATCTGGAACAGGAAAATACACACAGTGAACATAGTAAAATATAGCTCAGCAGCTTTAAATTCCACTGTAACAAAGAAAGTGTTTCTTTCCATAGCCTGATAATCCTAAAAATCTGTCACATGAGGTGTACACACACACACACACACACACACACACAGAGCTGTAAGGAGTGAGAACCAGTTTTACATGTGAATCTTTTAGACGAAGAGAAGAAAAGATATGATTCTCTTCCATTAACGTCCCTGAAGTGAGGAGAGATTAGCATCTTTATATATTCCAGTGTTGGTGTGTGTGTGTGTAAGATAGATACAAACACACTCATCTGCTCACTAATCTGTGTCTCTTTATTCCTGTCGCAGATTCCCATATAAGGAGGTGTGTGTACGTGGAGGAGAGGCAGCAGCGTCCTGTGTGATCGAAGAGCATGAGGAGGTACGACAGCGTGAGAGGATTAGCGCAGCGCACAACCTTTATGCTAACTACAGAAGAAACTTGAAGGAATGCTAAAGTTGATCGACTGCGATAGATTTCACTGATCTTTGTGCAGTATGAGGTCTCAGAAATTACCATCGCACTGCTGGGGTCTTTATATACAAAAAGAATTACACAAGTAGCTTTACTAGTTAACACGACTGGGATTAGCCTAGATTCCTGATTAGCTTTGTGTCGGTCACACTGAGAAATAAGATAAAGCCTTAAAGCTTCGCTACAGGTCAGTGTGACACCAAAGCTGAACTGTGTGTGTGTGTGTGTGTGTGTGTGTGTTATAACATAAGGTGCTTGTGTCTTTACTGAAGTTCAGACTTGTACATGCACTTTTTGGAAAAACATGAACACAGTATATAGTGTTTTATGTGCTAGCCGAGCTTATAGCATAGCACTCTCGTAGTTTCATACTTAGCTACGTTATAAATTAGCCTGGCACACAACGTACATTTCATACAAAGTTACGCTATATGTAAACTAGCATGTAAACATCATAGCAGAGAGAAAAGTAAAAAAAGATAAGCAGAAGTTAGCGTTAGCAAGCATGAACAGATAGCTGCTATCATTCAGGACTTTTCTGTCAAAAGTATGTTAAAAGTTTTCTCTGTACAGCAGCAGCCTGAATCTGTAAAGATCACACCAGATGAAGTGTGATGATTAGCAGGGTGTATGTGGCAGATTATCTCTTCAGCTCCTTGAAAATGTTTAGTTTAACAATGTGTTATTGTTATTAACTGATAATTAAGCGCTAATTTTGTAGCTCGCCACACGTCTGTTTCTGGCTCAACAGCTCAGGTGAGATTCCTTCTAGAACTTTCTGTCTCTTGTGATGCTGGTGTTCCAACTGCTTCTGCTTCATGATGTTGATGTTGGGTGTGACATAAAAACACATTTATGAAAAGGGCACGTGTGTGTGTGTGTGTGTGTGTGTGTGTGCGCACTAGCAGCTGGCTAATTATCGCTCTCTTGTGGCATATCAGTGTCTCTGTAATCTTCCACCTGTTACACAAACAGCATTCCCCCCTCCTCCTCTCCTCTCCTCCCCTCACCTCTCTTCTCCTCTCTCCTCCTCTCCTCTCCTCTCCTCTCCTCTCCTCTCCTCTCTCCTCCTCTCCCTCTCCGCTCTCCCTCCTCTCCTCTCCTCTCCTCTCCTCTCCTCTCCTCTCCTCTCTCCTCCTCTCCTCTCCGCTCTCCTCCTCTCCTCTCCTCTCCTCTCCTCTCCTATTCTCTCTCCCAACCTCTCTCCCTTCTCCTCCTCCTTTCCTCTCCTCCTCTCCTCTCCTCTCCTCTCTCCCAACCTCTCTCCTTCTCTCCTCCTTTCCTCTCTCCTCCTTTCCTCTCCTCTCCTTTCTCCTTCTCTCCTCTCCTCTCCTCTCCTCTCTCCTCCTCTCCTCCTCTTCTCTCCTCTCCTCTCTTCTCTCCTCTGTTCTGCAGATGGACGTGGAACAGTGTGATTATTCTGATGACCTCTGGGTGATCACAGCTGAGCAGTTGGATTATTACACTCATCAGTTCCTCAGTCTTCAGCGTGATCTCTCCGGCCTCATCCTGGGTGAGAAACTCCACAACTCACACAGTTTTCTATACTCACATGTTGTACAGTAATTGTGTAAATAAAAAAAACTCCATCAAACTTGTTTTATGTTGATTCAGTTGATATTGTTTTTATTTTCAGGCCCTGATGCAAAAAACTTCTTCACAAAGTCAAAGCTGCCGATCCCTGAGCTCTCTCACATATGGCGAGTGCAACTGTTTGACTATATTTCTGTAAAACAAATGTTTATGTGGATTTTTATGTTTATGTGGACCCGAGTCAAAATATCATTAAAAAATCAGTTCAGATTATTCAGTCACTCACTCGAAGTTTCTCACTGTGTTGCTTTTACTCACTGAGTTTTTCTTATTAATTTAGCATCACTTCTGAGGTAAATGTTGATGTTCTAGACTATTCTGCCTCGTTATCGTCGTCTCTGTGGCTTTACTTTCTGTATTAAAGTTTAAAGAGCTCCGAGTTGTTAGACAAATCATCAGCCTCAGTCATTAGCTGTTAGCTCATCCTCTATTAGCAACAGTAGACACTAAATAGATAATTAATTGAATTAAAATATCTTTGATTATGTAGTTGTTATGTCTGAAACTTGTTTTCTGAATTATTTTTCATATTTCTTATGAACACAATCATTTATTCATTTCATTAAAATAACATTATTGTTGCGAAACCTTCTGTTGTGCAACTATGAAATATACATAAAACACAAAAACATATCTTTTACTGTCATTCATTTCATTTTATTTTTCTTTAAAATATTATAATTCAATTGCAATGTTTATGGTTTCAGATCTGCTTCTGCTTCTTTTCCTCTTTTCTCATCTTCTCTTCTTTAAAGCTCTAAACTCCTCTTTATTGTAAATGTTATAAATCATTCAGGAAACTTTCAGATCTTCCATTTAGTTTTTTTCAGTCTTTGTTTTCTGATGAAACAAGTAATATCTTTCAAATATTAATGATTCAAAAATATCTATTAATCTTAATATTTTTCATTTTATAATTTAAGGTCTCTTATAATATTACACACACACAGAAAAAAAAAACACACACACACACACACACACACACATTGTAGGGTTAGAGAAGATGGCTGTGTTTCAGTTATTAACCTGCTCCCTTCGTCCTGTAGGGAGCTGAGTGATGTGGATCGGGATGGAGCCCTCACCTTCCCCGAATTCTGCATGGCATTTCACCTGGTAGTGGCTCGTAAAAATGGATATGCACTTCCTGATCACCTGCCGCAAACACTCCTGTCAGCCTTCCGACCTCCACCTCAGGTACCATCACACTCAGGCTCTCAGATCAGCTCGTTTCCATAGCAACAGCGTATTGACGTTTTCTCACATCATTAGGATAGCGGAGGTTTTTTTTGTCTTTTTAACTTGAAGAGAAAGAATAAAGAGAGAATGGTGAGGGAACAAGCTGCTGTCACATAATTGAGAACAGGAACTAACTTGTTTCCACAACATTACATGTAACTATAAACAGATAAAAGCTATGGTGTGCTAGGGAAGTGGTAGCTCAGTGGTTTAGGTGTTGGGGTGTGGATCAGAAGGTTGTGAATGCAGATCCTGGCCCTTGAGCAGTGAGCCTTTAACCCTGAATTGCTCAGCTGTATAAATGAGATAAGTGTAAGTTGCTCTAGATAAGGGCATCTGCCAAATGTCATAAATGTAAATGTGTATAAAAATAAATCCTGAGTGGACAAGTGTTAGGAACAGAACGAGGACTGAGACAGAGATGCAGGTTAAGGTGGTTTATTAAGGAAGGAGGGGAAGCATGAATCGTGCTGAAAGCGAAGCGTGGAGAATGCTGGAAGCTGAGCGTGGTCGTGGCATGAACAGGAGGACCGGCCGGTACCCGTGGAGGAAGGGAAGGTACAGATCTCTGGAAAACATATAGAGAATACTATGATAGAGTCCAGTGTAGCCAACGCAACGCAGAGGTAAATGTTAACGATAACGGACAAGTGAGGTTAGTGTCGTGGTGCTATTTATAGAGGAGGTGATTATGGTGTTCAGGTGTGTCTCGTTAGAACTCTGGTGAGGGAGTGCGCTGTGACAGTGTGAGCAGAGCCTGGCGTGTCTGTAACATTACCCCCCCCTCCATGGTCCGCTCCCGAGGAACTTGGGCCCCGATGCTGCGGCGGTCGGCCTCTGCCCCGAGGCGCTGGTTGGCCGAGGTGGCTGGTGTGGAAGTCCTCGAGGAGGCTCGGATCGAGGATGTCATTTCTGGGAACCCAGGACCGTTCCTCGGGACCGTAGCCTTCCCAGTCGACCAGGTACTCCAGGCGGCCGCCACGGCGCCGGGAGTCCAATATCTCCTTCACCAGATACGCTGTTCCGTCATCCACGAGCAGTGGAAGGGGGGGGCTCCTCTGCTACGCCAGGCTCTGTGGAGAGAAGAACAGAAGGGTGGTGAGGTTTTAGTAGTGACACATGGAACACTGGATGTATCCTGTACTCTGGGGGAAGCTGTAGGCGGTAGGTGACAGGGTTGACTTGGTGGACTATGGTAAAGGGGCCAATGAACCGGGGACTCAGCTTCTTACAGGGGAGACGCAGCTTGATGTCGCGAGTTGACAGCCAGACCTTTTGTCCCGGTTGGTATGCCGGGGCTTGGGACCGTCGAAGATCTGCTGTCGTTCTGCGCCTCCGTAAGGCCCATTGGAGCTGTCGGTGTGCCGGAACCAGTAATCCACTGCCGGGACGTCCGATGGTTCTCCGTCCCAGGGGAACAGTGGGGGTTGTTAACCGAGCACGCACTGGAACGGGGTGAGGCCTGTGGTGGACTGCCGCAGCGAGTTCTGGGCGTACTCGGCCCAACCCAAAAACTGACTCCAGGATTCCTGGTGGCTATGGCAGAAGGTGCGCAGGAAGCGGCATATTTCCTGAATCTTCCGTTCGGTCTGCCCGTTGGTTTGGGGGTGGTAGCCTGAGGAAAGACTGATGGTCACACCTAGGCATTTGAAGAAGTCTCCAGACTCTGGAAGTGAACTGTGGCCCCCGGTCCGAGACAATGTCCTCGGGGAGCCCATAATACCTGAAAACGTGGTTGAAAAGGTATTCGGCCGTCTCCAGGGCTGTAGGTGGTCCCGGCAGGGGCATTAGCCGGCACGCCTTGGAAAATCTGTCTACGATAACGAGGACACACGTACACCCCTCAGAGGCTGGGAGATCCCTAGGTGTGACCACGGGCGATTCGGAACGGGAAGGGGCAGCAGCTTACCGACGTGGGCTCTTAGACATGGCGCACTCCCTGCATCCCTGAACGTATCTCTTGACATCCACTGCCATGCGGGGCCACCAGAAACATTGTTGGAAGAGCGAGAGGGTCCCTTTGATCCCCGGATGGGCAGTACCCAGGGAGACATGCGTGGAGTGTATGAGGGAGGTGCGGTGCGACCGCGGAACGAACTGCAGCCCCGGTGGGCAACTTGGTGGAGCGTCTGCCTCGGGGAGCGTGTCTTCTGACCACGAGATGGGGCTCGCGAAGATTTTCTCGGGGAGAATGGGTTCTGGATCATCGCTGGCGATGTCTGGGCCATAGATCCGGGACAGGGCATCGGCCTTGACGTTCTTTGACCCTGGGCGGTATGAGATGGCGAACTTGAACCTCGTGAAGAAGAGGGCCCAGCGGGCCTGGCGGGGTTCAGCCTCTTCGCGGCCCGAAGATACTCGAGGTTCTTGTGGTCGGTGAGGACGGTAAAGGGGTGCTTGGCTCCCTCGAGCCAGTGCCTCCATTCCTCCAGAGCAAGCTTAACGGCGAGTAGTTCCCGATTACCGATGTCATAATTCACCTCAGCAGGGTTCAGCTTCCGCGAAAAGAAGGCGCATGGATGGAGCTTCTGTGGGTTCCCCTGCTGCTGAGACAAGACTGCGCCCACTCCGGTGGTTGAGGCGTTGACCTCCACTATGAAGGGAAGCTCCGGATCAGGGTGGACTAAGAGGGGAGCGGTAGTGAAGGCCTGCTTGAGTGTTTGGAAGGCGTGCGTAGCGGCCGGGGTCCAGACGAGGGTTTTGGGCTTGTTGCGTAGGAGGTTTGTGAGTGGGCTGGTGACAGAACTGTATCCCCTGATGAACCTTCGATAGAAGTTGGCAAACCCTAGGAATCGCTGAAGTTCCTTCACGGTCGTGGGAGTGGGCCAGTCCCGGACGGCGGTCACCTTCTTCTCGTCCATGCGAACGCCACTGCGGTCAATGACATATCCGAGAAACTGTACGGTGGGCTGGTGAAAAAGGCATTTCTCTGCCTTGAGGAAGAGGTTATAGTCTCGGAGCCGGTGAAGGACCTCCGCTGAACCCTGCTGAGGTGAATTATGACATCGGTAATCGGGAACTACTCGCCGTTAAGCTTGCTCTGGAGGAATGGAGGCACTGGCTCGAGGGAGCCAAGCACCCCTTTACCGTCCTCACCGACCACAAGAACCTCGAGTATCTTCGGGCCGCGAAGAGGCTGAACCGCAACTCCGCGCTGATGGTCTGCCATGCTCTGGGAGTAGATTAGTATGTCGTCGATATATACCACCACGAACTTGTGCAGGAAGTCCCGGAGCACCTCGTGCATGAAATCCTGGAACACGGAAGGGGCATTTGCGAATCCATAGGGCATGACCCGGTATTCATAATGGCCGGTAGGGGTCACGAATGCGGTCTTCCACTCATCCCCCTTCCGTATCCGGATCAGGTTGTAGGCGCTGCGGAGGTCGAGCTTTGTGAACACAGTGGCACCGCGGAGATGCTCCAGCACCGCGGGGACGAGAGGAAGGGGATACCGGAACTTCACCGTGATCTTGTTCAGCGCTCGATAGTCAATGCAGGGCCGGAGACCGCAATCTTTCTTGGCCACAAAGAAGAAACTGGAGGCAGCAGGGGACGTGGACGGGCGAATGTAGCCCTGGGCCAAGGCTTCCTTTATGTACTCTTCCATGGCCCTCTCCTCTGCGAGCGTAAGAGAATATATCCTCCCCTTGGGTACTGGCTCGCCGGGGATGAGATCGATGGCACAATCCCATGGCCGGTGTGGGGGCAGCTTGGAGGCTTTCTTGGGACAGAAGACATCCCAGAAGTGAGAGTAGCAAGCCGGGATGTTGACAGAGCGGGCTTCGAGGGGCCTCTCCACGGATGTGGCGTGGACCTGAAGGGTGTGCGGTCGTGAAGGTCTTGGGCTCGGTCGCTTGGGAAAGCAGCCCTCGAAGCACTTGTGCCCCCACCTTAGGATTTCTCCTGTTCTCCAAGAAAGGATGGGATCATGCTGCTCCAGCCAGGGATGGCCAAGAACCACGTCCGCCGTTGAGTTCTCCAGCACCATCAGAAATATCTCCTCCGTGTGCATCACCCCGATATGGTGACGGAGGGGCCCCGCCTGACGACGTACCTGCCTCAGCGGCTTCCCAGTTACCGCGTGGACCTGGTATATCTTTGACGTGGCTGCAGTCGGGAGCTGGAGCTGGCGGCAGAGGGCCCCAGAGATGAAGTTCCCAGCTGACCCAGAGTCGAGGAGCACGGTCGCTGAAACACAAAAATCATGGGTAGTAAGGCTGACCAAAATTGAGAGAGGTTTTCTGATGTTTTGTGTTGGAAAGAGTGTACTCACCAGTGCTCGTGCGGGGCGAAGGGGGCACTTCGCCACGAAATGCTCGCATACACGGGCTGCGAAGAAACGGCCGCAGCGGCGGCGGAAGCGCTTTCCGGAGTCGCGGATCCGTGGTGCAGCGCTTCAGCTCTTCCACCGGATCCTGTGAGCTCATCCTCCTTGCTCAGATGGTGTTGGTCCATTATTCTGTTAGGAACAGAACGAGGACTGAGACAGAGATGCAGGTTAAGGTGGTTTATTGAGGAAGGAGGGGAAGCGTGAATCGTGCTGAAAGCGAAGCGTGGAGAAGGCTGGAAGCTGAGCGTGGTCGTGGGGTGAACAGGAGGACCGGCCGGTACCCGTGGCGTGGCTGGAAGCTGCGCGAGGAAGGGAAGGTAGAGATCTCTGGAAAACATATAGAGAATACTATGATAGAGTCCAGTGTAGCCAACACAACGCAGAGGTAAGTGTTAACGATAACGGACAAGTGAGGTTAGTGTCGTGGTGCTATTTATAGAGGAGGTGATTATGGTGTTCAGGTGTGTCTCGTTAGAACTCTGGTGAGGGAGTGTGCTGTGACTGAGTGTGAGCAGAGCCTGGCGTGTCTGTAACAACAAGGTGTTAGAGGAAATGAATCCACTTCAGGGTGATTAACCTTAACTCTGCTTCATCACACAGTATTTCACTGAAATTCTGCTTCTTTCCTTCAGTCTGTTAGAATGAATATTAATGCCCTGATACTGTACCTGTGCTGCTTTTACAGGACTCACAGCCTCTCATCGTGTTTGAGGACACAGAGACTCTCAGGCAAAAGGTGCTTTTAGAAAAATATTCATTATTTTAAAATGAACACAGACTTGCTCAGAACTCTGTTATAGATTTATATTTTGTGATTTTTTTGTGAGTAGTGCCAGAGAAATTAAATGAACATATTTATTTTATTTACGTCACCGTTTATATCTGTGTTTATTTCCAAACAGGAACAAACTCAGACAGAGTTGTTTGCGTTCAGTGTGTCAATCAGTGGTGTTTTGTTTGTGAACAAGTCTATGCTTCTGAATGAATCTTTTTTTAGTGATTTAACTTCTTTTTCCCTTCCATGTAATGACTCTTATTTTTGTTCCCTCACTGACTCCACCTGCTGGTGTAAAGATGTAACTTACGGAACGAATCTAAACGATTTTTTTTTTTTTGATGAATCAAAAGATTCGACTCACCGGAAGGAATCAAATTATTGCCACTACTGTCCTTCTAAATATATTTTTAGGTTAAGCTCCGCCCTTGGTGGTTTTAAGCCCGTCCCCTGGCTGTAAAAGTAGGGTATACTGTAATGACACCTAGTGTTTAAACCAACACGTCACATTTTAATATAAAACCACAAGTCCTGTCATTGTCTCCGTCTGTAATGTATATGTGTTTGTGTTGGTCAGGAAAAGGGCAAAATCAGCCAACAGGAAGTCAGAGAGGAGACGCAGGAGCAAGGTACTGTGTATATACTGGAGTTTTTAAAAATAAAATAAAGTAGACTGATGGCGTAATGATGTGACTGTGGTTTAGTCTGTGAGCATTTCTCAAAACTATTATTATTATTATTATATTATTATTATTAATATTATTATTATTATTATTATTATTATTATTATTATTATTAGTGGGGCACGGTGGCTTGGTGGTTAGCATGGTCGCCTAGTACCTCCAGGGTTGGGGGTTTGATTCCCACCTCCACCGTGTGTGTGGAGTTTGCATGTTCTCCCCGTGCCTCGGGGGATTCTTCCGGGTGCTCTGGTTTCCTCCTCAAGTCCAAAGACATGCATTGTAGGCTGATTGGCATCTCTAAATTGCCTGTAGTGAATGAATGAGTGTGTGTGTGTGTGCCCTGCGATGGGCTGGCACTCCATTCAGGGTATATCCTGCCTTGATGTACCGATGATGCCTGAGATAGGCACGGGCTCCCCGTGACCCGAGGATAGATCAGATAAGCGGTACAGACAATGGAATTATTATTATTATTATTATTATTATTATTATTGTTATTAAAATAAGAGCACTAACTGAGCTGCAGTGTTGACTCAGAACCCCCTGGTGGTGGGCACATGTAATTATGTTACTGTGGAGTTTATTCACTACAGCTTTAACACCTTTGATCTTCCACTCCATGTTAATGTGTGGCACTAAACCAACACCTCTAATGCACTGGTGATAATAATGATGGACTGCTGATGGTGAGACATTTACAATGATGTTTATGTGACATCATCGGTTACTGAAGGCACTAAATCTGGTCCCTATGTTGTACTATGCACTCCATAGTGACCCTGGTAGTGAGCAGCAAGTAGGGCGTGATGGTGGACGTGTCATCTCTGAGATTCTACACTGATTTGTTTCTGTTTTACGTGTAGAATTCAGTCAGGAGAGAGCAGATCAAAACCAGCCTATACAGCAAAGCAGCACTTTAAAACCAGGTAACACACACACACACACACACACACACATTACTGCTTGGCACAATCTCCTCATATAACCATCATCTGTTATTATTGTTGTGTTATTACTTTGCTGTTATTACATTATAACACAATTAATCTGTGTATTACTCTGAGTGTGTGTGTGTGTTTCAGATTCTCCTAATGAGCTGGATGTTAATGCGAAGTCAAGAACAAGACCAAGGTATTCTAAGTGTTTTTTTTATTTTTTTGGTGCACAGGTTCATTATTTCGTACACTTTGTGTGTGTGTGTGTGTGTGTGTGTGTGTGTGTGTGTGTGTGTGTGTGTGAAATACACAGGTCTTACTCCAGCACCTCTATAGATGATGCTATTAAGAAATCAGAAGAACCACCAACTCCTCCACCACGTCCTCAAAAAACACACTCTCGTGCTTCATCACTCGATCTGAACAAACTCCTGCAGCAGGGTAACACAACCACATTGTTACACAACCACACTGTTAAACACTAGCACTATTACACACTGACACTGTTACACTGACACTGTCACACACTGTTACACTGACACTGTTACACACTGTTACACTGACACTGTTACACACTGTTACACTGACACTGTTACACACTGACACTTACACTGACACTGTTACACACTTATACTATTACACACTGATAGATAGATAGATAGATAGATAGATAGATAGATAGATAGAATTTTATTGTCATTGCAAAGTACAGGAACATAGCAACGAAATGCCGTTTAGCATCTACCAGAATTTTAAATAGTAGAAATTGTGCAAATGAACAAGTGCAGATAAATATGTAAATATATCAATAAATAAGGCTGTCAGAATGTGCATAGAGAAGTATGTGCAAGGTATATTTACAGCAGATAAAGTGTTAAGTGTAATTACATATTGTGCAGAAATATGTGCATTATGTACACTGCATGTACAACAGTAACAGAGATAATATAGTGTATATACAGATAGTATATATCATATATATAACAGCATCGGTGTACGGTATATATATATATATATATCGATAGATAGATAGATAAACTAGGTCTGTGAAATTAACAATATGTACATTATAATTATATTATACAGAGAAAATATTATAGTTATGATTACATTATAGCAGAATGTACAGGATGAAGCAGAACTGCAAGGTGGTGAGTGTAGTGAGACATGAGTGTCCTATCAGTGTAGTGTAGAGTTCAGAGGATTTATGGTTGTAGGGAAAAAACTGGCCCTGAACCTGCTGGTTCTGGTGTGGATGGACCTGTATCTCCTCCTGGATGGAAGGAGGTTGAACAATTTCTGACTAGGGTGGGAGGAGCCCTTGATTATTTTGTGTGCTCTGCGCAGACATCTGCGGTGGTGAAGAGACTCAATGGCAAGAAGTTGTGTGCCGATGATGCGTTGGGCGGTTTTCACCAGCGTTTGTAGTGAATTCTTTCAGCTGCTATACCACACTGTGATGGAGCTCATCATGATGCACTCAATAATGCAGCGGTAAAAGTTGAACAGGATTTCCAGAAGTCCGCAATGAGCTCTTTGGTCTTTGTGGCATGGAGGGTGAGGTTGCTCATGTAACACCATGCTGACAGGCTTTGGATCCCCTCCCTGTAGGCCAATTCATCGTCGTTGCTGATTACAGCCAACAACTGTTGTATCATCTGCATATTTGATGAAGATGTTGGAGTTATGCCACGGTCTGTTTGTTAGGAAGTCCATAATCCAACTGCATGCAGATACCCAGGTCACTGAGCTTAGCGATCAGTTTACTAGGGACGACTGTATTAAAAGCAGAGCTGAAGTCAATGAACAACATCCAAATGTATGTATTGTTATTGTCCAGGTGGGTGAGAGCTAGATGAATAGCAGTGGAAATGGCATCCTCTGTTGACCTATTTGAATGGTAGGCAAACTGGTGTGGGCCCAGTGTAGGTGGGAGACATGCTATGAGGTGACTTAGAACCAGCTTCTCAAAGCACTTCATAACAATGGAGGTGAGTGCAGGATGCACTTTGCAGAAGAATGCTTTAGTCTTTAGACATGTGGGAACAGTGGCCTGGGCCAGTGACGGGTTGAAAATGTCAGTGAAGACTTGCGCCAGTTGGTCAGCACAAGTCCTGAGCACTCATCCGGGTATGCCATCAGGACCAGCTGACTTACTTGGATCTACTCTGCTCAGTGCTGAGTGTACTTCTGTTGTGGAGAGTGATATTGGATGAACAACTGTGGAGGAGTCAGCATTTCTGTTGTGGTGTATGACACCACATGTATTGTCGAAGTGAGCAAAGAAGTGGTTGAGCTCATCTGGGAGGAATGCATTGCAGGTTGTTAGAGACTGTATTGAAGGTTTGTGGTCAGTGATGGTCTGGATGCCTTTCCACATGCGTCTGGGGTCAGACTTGCTGTGGAAGTGCTCCTCGATGTGCAGTTTATGTAAATGCTTGGAGTTCATCCATGGCTTCTGATTAGGAAAGTGTTTCACATGTTTGACAGTTGTGACGTTGTCAATACACGTGTTGATACAGTCCAGTACAGAAGCTGATGTCTGTCTGTGCGCCTGAGGTGGCCTGTGAGGCAAACATGCTCCAGTCAGTTTCTTGATGCTGTTACACACTGACACTGTTACACACTGACGCTGTTACACACTGACGACGTTACACACTGACACTGACACACAGATGTTGTTACACACTAATGTTATTACACACTGACACTATTACACACTGATGCTGTTACACACTGACACTTTTACACACCGACACTGTTACAAACTGATGCTGTTACACACTGAAGCTCTTACACACTGATGCTGTTACATACTGACGCTGTTACACACTGACACTGTTACACACTGACGCTGTTACACACTGATGCTGTTACACACTGACAATGTTACAAACTGACACTGTTGCACACTGATGCTGTTACACACTGACACTGTTACACACTGATGCTGTTACACTAACACTTACAAACTGACACTGTTACACAGTGATGCTGTTACACACTGATGCTGTTACACACTGATGCTGTTACACTGACACTTACACACTGACACTGTTACACACTGACACTGTTACACACTAATGCTGTTACACACTGACGCTGTTACACACTGACACTTACACACTGACAGTGTTACACACTGATGCTGTTACACACTGACACTGTTACAAACTGGCACTGTTACATTGATGCTGTCACACACTGACACTGTTACAAACTGACACTGCTACACACTAATGTTGTGACACACTGATGCTGTTACACACTGTTACACACTGAGGCTGTTACACACCGATGCTGTTACACACTGATGCTGTTAAACACTGTTACACACTGAGGCTGTTACACACTGACAATGTTACAAACTGACACTGTTACACACTGACGCTGTTACACACTGACGCTGTTACACACTGATGCTGTTACACTGACACTTACACACTGATGCTGTTACACACTGATGCTGTTACACTGACACTGTTACACACTGACGCTGTTACAATGACACTTACAAACTGACACTGTTACAAACTGACACTGTTACACACTAATGCTGTTACACACTGACACTGTTACACACTGACACTGTTACACACTGACACTTACACACTGATGCTGTTACACACTGACACTGTTACAAACTGACACTGTTACACTGATGCTGTCACACACTGACACTGTTACAAACTGACACTGTTACAAACTGACACTGCTACACACTGATGTTGTTACACACTGATGCTGTTACACACTGATGCTGTTACAAACTGATGTTGTTACACAATGACACTATTACACACTGACACTGTTACACACTGATGCTGTTACACACTGATGTTGTTACACAATGACACTATTACACACTGATGCTTTTACACACTGATGTTGTTACACAATGACACTATTACACACTGATGCTTTTACACACTGACGCTGTTACACACTGATGTTGTTACACACTGACGCTATTACACACTGATGCTTTTACACACTGACACTGTTACACACTGATGTTGTTACACACTGACACTGTTACATACTAATGTACACACTGATGCTGTTACACACTGATGTTGTTACACAATGACACTATTACACACTGATGCTTTTACACACTGATGTTGTTACACAATGACGCTGTTACACACTGACGCTGTTACACACTGACGCTGTTACACACTGACGCTGTTACACACTAATGCTTTTACATACTGACGCTGTTGCACACTGACGCTGTTGCACACTGACGCTGTTGCACACTGACGCTGTTACACACTGATGCTGTTACACACTGATGCTGTTACACACTGATGCTGTTACACACTCATGCTGTTACATACTGTTGTTGTTACACACTGACGCTCTTATACACTGTTACACAGACACTCTTATACACTGTTACACACTGATGTTGTTGCACACTGATGCTGTTACACACTGACACTTACACACTCATTATATCTGGACTGAACTAAACTGAACTGAAGAAATAGAAATATACGTGTTGGTTTGTCTTCAGGAGGGAAGAGCGGCTGGCTTCCTCATCCTCCTGCACTTCCACCTCGAACCACCTCGACCTCACAGGTACATACTGACACACACACACACACACAGATTAGAAGTTCTACATGCTCCACTCATTTTCCTCTAATAAACCAGTACAGCGTGCTCTGGTATTTGCATACTGGAAGTTGACTGGCTCTCATAAGTTATGATGAAATTATGATTCAATGAGATTTTTATCCTCAGAAGCATAAGACCTATTTTTACTTTTTTTCATTCTTTTGTATTAGCATTTTGGATTGAGATTTTATTTTACTAGTAAATAGGTTTTATTAAAAACTTTTATGACACAATCAGTAGAGAAACTTTTTTTAACTCACAGCAGATGCCTCACTTCCCTTCCGGGGTGGAACAAAACTCCCAGCATGCCATGCAGCAGCCTTATTTTGCAGACTTTAACAAGTGCAGTGTTCAGGGGGTGAGAGCACACACACACATACACACACATTTACACACACAACTGGTAGATTTCATGAGTCATGTCCTCTGAGGTCTGAGCTTATAGCAGCTTAGAAATGAGATGTACCTCAATAGACACACACCCTTAAAGAAACACACTCTCTCTCTCTCTCTCGCTCTCTCCCTCACTCTCTCACACACACACACACACCCTTAAAATAATACACAGATATATAGAGTGTTGGTATATTCCCACAGATCAGTAAATCCTGACACCATCACCCTCACTGCTGCAGGGCGGTTTTCCCAGCACATGCTAATCCTGAACACACACACACAATAGCACAGAATTGTACAATCCACACCTTGAACCGAATCCAAACCTTACTACAAGCTAAAAATTAATTTATATTAATATAATATATGTAGCATTGAGTGTGTGTGTGTGAGTGTGTGTTCACTTAATCCCCATAAGCATTCCCTTTCTCCTCCACTGTCTCTGTCCTTTTTCCTGTGTTGCTTTGCCAAAGCTAATATTAGCTGCCTGATGTTTCATGTAATTCACTTCAGCTGAAATATTCTGACTGCATAAACCTGACTGCAGTGAGTTCTTACAATTTAATATAATATAAAATAAATGTAACTTAAATATAATATACATTAACACAAACACACACAGTAATACAGCAGATCTCACTCTGTGTGAGTTTCCTCTCATTCTCCATTAAACTCCACCAGATGTGTCCACACACACGCTGCAGGAACGGAAAAACTTTTCCCTCAGAATGTGTGTGTGTGTGTGTGAAATGTGTCTGAGATGTTCAGAAACCACATGTGGAAACATCTCTCTTTTTGTGTGTGTTAGAAATTACTGATTACTTTAAAGCAAGAATTTGATTGAATTTAATATTCATTACACTTAGTTTTAGTTTAATGTAATAGCAATTTAGTTCTGTCTGATTTCAGTTAATTTAATTGAATTTTGATTTAATTTGTTATAATAACAGCTGGGTGCGTTTTAATTTCACGTTTAATTTAAATTAATGTTTATCGTATTTTTTTTTTTTTTTTTTTTAGAAATGCTGCAGTTTTGCTTCCTAATACACAGATAAAACGTGTAAAAAGTGTAAAATAAAACCGTTTTCCTGGACGGTGTAATGACGCAGACTCACCGCTGCATGGCGCTACTGATCACTGATACATTTACACCAGCCTGCAGAAACTTTGTACATTTAATACAGTTTTATAACCAACATCTTGTCGTTTATTCTTGCTAAGTCACTAAGGCCCTGTTGTTCACACTGTTCTTGGTTCTTGTGAACTTTATTACTGAAAAACAACCTCAAAAAACAAACAACCTGTTTAATGATATGTATCTCTTTTCCCAGGATTCCACGGTGCTCTCCCAAAGCCACACCCCTCAGAAACCAACTCGCAAAAAACTCCACTCAGAATGCCAGAATGCCAATCAGGCTGTGGGTGTGGTCTATCCAAACCCCGCCCCTTCATCAGGGCACAAACTGGGTCAACGGTCAGTTATTGGATATTTAAAAATGTGTGTGTGTATAAGAATCCACTGCACATAAAACACACACACACACACATTGTGCACTGTGTGTGTGGTGAAAAGCATGATTGACTTTTGACCTTTGTGGTAGAGAAAAGTTACCCTCACTTTTTCAAGTGTGTGTGTGTGCAGGCAGAAGAAAGAGATTCAGATGGCCATCAGGAAGAATAAAGAAGCAAATGCAGTGCTGAAACGCCTCAACAGTGAACTGCAGCAACAGCTAAAGGTCTCTCTCTCTCACACACACACTCGCACACAAACACACACACACACACACACACACACACATGCAAGGATTGAACTTTAGCACTAATATTAACATATGACTGAATTATTCCACACTCTAAATTCATGTTCATGTAGTTGTGGGCAGAGTCATCCTGGAATAAGCCCCACCCACCAGGTTAAGCTGTCTGAGCATAAATAAATGCCCCCTACAGCTTAACATAGCCAAACAGGTTCCCTTTCATTTATGTCTAATACACACACATACACACACACAGACTTACTTATTTTTAAAAATTATTTTTAGCTGTGGCACACATTCCCTCTCTGTCTCTCACACACATACACACACACACACACACAAGAACACATGCTGCATAGTTCTATATCCTACAGATCCTCATATATCAGTTTTAATGACTTACACACACACAAACACACACACATACACACACTTTCATTCAGCTTGGATTCAAAATAGAACAGCAGCAACTGTACGGTGTGTGTGTGTGTATGTGTGTGTGTGTGTGTGTGTGTGTGTGTGAATACCAGGCCATTTACAGCATCACCAGTGAAACTATAAAAGTCTTAACTTTATTATTTTTTATTCTAATCATGTCCCATCAGACTGCTGAAGAAAATGTGATGGTCAGATTATTGATGAAAATGGTTTTTAATTTTGACCATTTGAAATCCACTATTGTGTTAAACTAAAGGTAGTAACTCGTAATTTCTGACCTCTGACTAAAACACACCTCTTTAATTCAGCATTCCTACACATTAACTCACGTCTCCTCAACCCCAAGTTCAGCACGTGACGTCAAATCCACATGGCGTCTGTCATATCCTGGCTTTGTAGCTCAAACACACGGACACTGAAACTGACAGAACTTTCCACTTCCGAGGTAGGTCAGCAGTGTTGCTATTAATGACAAACACAGATGCTCAGAAGTAAAGGTCAGCGGTCATCTCTATAAAACTAGCCACGTGTGAAAGTTCACTTTACTCTGATTCTCTGTTGGGGTTCAGAGGTCACGACCCAGACATCATTCAAGACCTGTGTGTGTGTGCGTGTTTGTGTGTGAGAGCATATGATACTGTATGGAGTTCCAGTGAAAAAATAAACATTCAAAATTAAATTTATTCAAAATGAGATCAAGTGTGATTTAATCTGACTTAATTAAGTCTGGTTTATTTAATCCAGTTAAAATACTAATCTCTCTGTGTCTTTGCAGGAGATTCATCTGCAGAGGGTTACTTTAGAGTCTCAGCTGGACCTGCTGCGCCCATCGGCCTCTACTTGACCTCCTGAAAACACACACACCCACACACACACACACACACACACACACACATATGCAGAAGATCCAGATGAGCAGATGTATTTCGCCACTCTATAAACAATCGCGGAATACACACACACACACACAGAGTCTGGAATAATCACAGAATAAGCACACACTGTGTAAGAGAATTGCAATATATTAGGATTAGATTTGATTTGTTTAAAATCTGAAAGCAGAGACTGATCCCAGTTCAGCATTCACGCTTATTAACCTGATCAGAGTTCAGACAGACTTCATAAACACAGACACACAATCAGATCTATAGTGCTAAAACTGGAGGAAACCAAGAGCACAGATGGCTAGAGAGCGGAGGATGAGGGGAACATGTGGAACATGAGGAGCTAGAGTGGGAAAGATGACATGAAGAGAACCAGGAGAGAACCAGAGAACTGAGCACTGTACATTGTACTGAAATTGTGCACATTTGTATTCAGACATCAGACATAACTACAGACTTCAGACATTACGTGAGAGTTACATACAGAGTTTGTCCAAAACAGAGGTGTCTCAGTTCTGCAGGATTCTGACTCTGAACTTGAGCTTATTTTACTCCCATTTTCTCTGAACTTGAGCTTATTTTGCTCCCATCAGCTGGAGCAAAAGCTCCTGGAGCAAAAAAGGAGCAGTATTCAGTCCAGCGCAACAGTCTGATGGCTGTAGAGCTCGATACTAAATGAACTGCAAAATAACAGTCTGTGCTGGATCAAGTGCAATTCTGCCTCTCCTGAATAACGCTTTTATTAAATGAAACGTAAAGGTGACAGACTTTTAACTCATTGCTCTGAATACGAGGAACTTTTCCCAGCGTAAATACTGACATAACTTATTAAGTCACTGACTCAGAATACAGGAATAAAAGTTTACACCAAATTGTTCATTATTTTCTTCATAATATCTTCTTGGTTTGTGTTTATAATTCAGGGCTGCCTAGCTTAACAGAGGAACCCATTTAGCTTCCTAAAAGGGTTCCTCTGATATGTCTAGGGTTCTCCATACAACCTTTAACAAAGGTTTTTGACTGTCATCATCCACAGAAAACCGGACTGTATCTGCTGATCATGATTTATTGAATGTCCTTGCAATTCTTACTGTGAATCTGCTCCTCCTCCAAATCTTCCTCATCATTTACATTTATTTTTATAAAAGAAACAGAATTAAATGAACAGGTTAATAAACTTACAACCAATAAACCTGATTATTTTTTTATTTCCATTCAGAGTGCATTATCAACACATCACAGCAATATTCTCCCACTGCTAGTTTCTGAGAACTGTTGACTTTGTTACATGTGTGTGTGTGTGTGTGTGTGTGTGTGTGTTTACTCTGCTATAAAGTTGCAATAGAAAAAAACTCATTCTGACTGTTGGTTTGTTGACTGTTCGTGTGTTGGTGTGAAATATTTCTGAATATATGCAGAAACACAATGCTGTAGCGTCACAACATAATTCACATCAAACACACACACACACATGTAACAACATTGATGACTCACTTAAGTGTCATGACGTGTGTAAGAAACCTGGAACGCTGCAAACACTTCCCTTTTTGTGTGGATTTTTTTCTTATTTTAATTTGCTGTGAAATGTTTATTTTGTGTTAATTCTATAAAACACTTAAACACCAAACTGCTGTTACTGAGAACCTGGTGTTATTTTTGTTTAACACTCGATGATGAAATCATTACAAGTAAAATTTCATAAATAAAGCTACATGTCCATTTTTAAGAAGTGTGTGTGATCTATCTGTAACACTTCAGCTATCTATCTATCTATTGCAGTGGAACACCAGTCTCCATTAAATACCAATAAATGTCAGCACTCACCTTACAACAGCATTACTTTTACATACCTACAGTCACATCAAACACCACAAAACACCAACATTCCCATCAAACACCACAAAACACCAACATTCCCATCACACACACCACAAAACACCAACATTCCCATCAAACACCCCAAAACACCAACATTCCCATCACACACCCCAAAACACCAACATTCCCATCACACACCCCAAAACACCAACATTCCCATAAAACACCCCAAAACACCAACATTCCCATCACACACCCCAAAACACCAACATTCCCATCACACACCCCAAAACACCAACATTCCCATCACACACCACAAAACACCAACATTCCCATCAAACACCACAAAACACCAACATTCCCATCACACACCACAAAACACCAACATTCCCATCAAACACCACAAAACACCAACATTCCCATCAAACACCACAAAACACCAATATTCCCATCACACACCACAAAACACCAACATTCCCATCACACACCACAAAACACCAACATTCCCATCACACACACCACAAAACACCAACATTCCCATCAAACACCCCAAAACACCAACATTCCCATCAAACACCACAAAACACCAACATTCCCATCACACACCACAAAACACCAACATTCCCATCACACACCACAAAACACCAACATTCCCATCACACACCACAAAACACCAACATTCCCATCAAACACCACAAAACACCAACATTCCCATCACAAACACCACAAAACACCAACATTCCCATCACACACCACAAAACACCAACATTCCCATCAAACACCACAAAACACCAACATTCCCATCACACACACCACAAAACACCAACATTCCCATCACACACCACAAAACACCAACATTCCCATCACACACCACAAAACACCAACATTCCCATCAAACACCACAAAACACCAACATTCCCATCAAACACCACAAAACACCAACATTCCCATCACACACCACAAAACACCAACATTCCCATCACACACCACAAAACACCAACATTCCCATCACACACACCACAAAACACCAACATTCCCATCAAACACCACAAAACACCAACAGTCCCATCACACGCCACAAAACACCAACAGTCCCATCAAACACCACAAAACACCAACATTCCCATCACACACCACAAAACACCAACATTCCCATCACACACCACAAAACACCAACATTCCCATCAAACACCACAAAACACCAACATTCCCATCACACACCACAAAACACCAACATTCCCATCAAACACCACAAAACACCAACAGTCCCATCAAACACCACAAAACACCAACATTCCCATCAAACACCACAAAACACCAACATTCCCATCACACACTATAAAATACCAACATTCCATTCAAAAACCACAAAACACCAACATTCCCATCACACACCACAAAACACCAACATTCCCATCACAGACCACAAAACACCAACATTCCCATCACACACCACAACATAAACATTCCCATCAAACACCACAAAACACCAACATTCCCATCAAACACCACAAAACACCAACATTCCCATCTACGCATCTACACTGTCCATCAAGCACCATCGGCTCCTCCCTCACTTTTCTTTTATGGAGTGAATCATATTCACTGCCTGAGATTAAAGAAACACATCACATTTCCTGTAGCCTCTGAATTTAACTGCAGCCACAGGGATGAATGAGCAAATCGTATTTTATATCTGTCTTAGTGAGCAGAACCCCACACCTACAACCCCCCCCCAACACACACACACACACACACACACACACACACAGGATTTAGGTCACATGCACGAGCGTTTTCGCCATGTTCTGCCAGGATACAGCCCCATAAACAGCAACTACTGAGTTCAGCTCGGGTTCTCATCCACCCCTCACACTCTCCCTCCATCCCTCCATCCTAAACTTCCTCACTCCATCATTCCTTCACTCCCTCTGTGAAGAAGTGATGCCAAAACCTATGTGATGTTGTCTAAGTGTATTCTGTAATCATCTTCATAAACACATGCCAGAGAACACTGATGAAATCCCACAATGCACCACAGCAGCTAGTGTCTCAGACTGACCTACATAGTCAACACTTCAGCCTTGATGTGTCTTACTGTGTCTTTCAATTCTATTTTTCTTCTTCATCATAATTCATAAACTGTTCCTTCAGCAATTCTGCTTACTGGATACTGCACACACACACACACACACACACACACACACACACACACACACGAGATAGATAGATAGATAGATAGATAGATAGATAGATAGATAGATAGATAGATAGATAGATAGATATAGACAGACAAATTTGTTCATGGCAGCTGACAGACACATGGGTCAAAGGTCACATGACTATTTTCTGCATATTGCACACTGACTCTCCCTGCATATCTCTCTCTCTCTCTCTCTCTCTCTCTCTCTCAGACACACACACACACACACACACGGATGCACTCATACACACACAGTGTATTAGAGTTGTGTGGCCAAGCTAGTCACACTGTCCGACTCTTTCACATTCGCTGAGTGCGGACTTCACTAAATCCATCCAGCCGAATCTAAAGCCTCCTCCTGTAGAGAGAGCGGCTGACGTCAGCACAGTACACACACACACACACACACACACTCAAGCGCAATCTGACTTTCCAACCGCACACTCCATCGTCCTAACCACAAACAGTGTAGATCAGCATACCGTGTAACACACTTCTGTTCTGTATGAGGAAATAAAACCTTCTGTGTGTCATGCTGCTGTTGGAAAATAATCAACATTATTATTATTTTTTATTTATGAAATCTAATATGAGCAGCTAACAAAGGCCCTTCTAAAAAGTGTAAACTCCTCACAATTCTCCTCACAGAAAACTTCCCCACATCAGTGATTTTTTACATTTTAGTTTACTATCAGTGGATCGTGCACTGGACACGTCCTACTGAATGAGCTGTTACTATGGAAACGATCACACATTAAAACCAACGCATTAATATAAAACGGCTTTGCTACTGTCCGTGCTGCAGTTATAGAAAACTAATCAACACCTTCTGACCAATCACAGTGCAGAACTCAGCAGTCAGAGGATAGTTACAGTATATTTGGTGTATGTTTTAATCTGCTACAGTCTGAACGATCCGCTCCGCTCCGCTCCGCTCCGTTCCGGGTGTTCGGTAAAACTCCCCGCGCGCCCCGCCCCCGGTTTAAAGCAGTGGTAAACAGCGCGCGCAGGTCCGCCGTGTTCCACAGTGCACTTCACGCTCACGAGCTCGGCGCGGTGCTCCCGCGTGACCAGAATGGAGCCCGAGCCGCGAGCGCGCTTCAAGCCTCCGGAATAAAAGCCTCGGGATCCCGCGGGTGGAAATATACATATATATATATATCTATATCTATATCTTTTAAACTCTAAGTGTAGCAAAGAATAAACTTCTAAACTTCCTGGTGGGATTTTATACTTCGAGCACGCGCTGGTGGGTAAAATAAAACAACAACAACAAAATAATCCTGTTAAAAACATGCCCTTCGCCAAGCGGACTGTGGAACCTCAGCGGCTGTGCAGGAGCGCGCACACGGGAGAGGACAGCTGTCCACCGGCGCTGCTGGAGGACCTGTGCGCGGTCAGTAACGCCGCTCTGTCCCGCACCGTGCGCCAGCTGTCGGACGTGGCGCGGCACGCGGGCTCGCTCTTCCACGAGCTGGAGCGCGAGCTGGCGTCCACTGACCGGCGGCTGCGGGATCTGCGGGAGAAAGTGCGCCGCATGGAGAGGAGCACCGAGGAGCTGGACCCCAAACAGGAGGCAGTGCGTGAGTGAAACAGATTTGCTCCGTTTATTGTTCTAATTGTTGTTTTTTTTTAACCGGTTTAACGCTGTCTACATTCCGGTGCACCATGGCAACAGTTTGGCTGGAGAAAGTTTGCCAAAGTTTTGTGGGATGTCGCTTGTACTGGTTTTGCTTTTTTTTCATTTGATTTCAGATCCTGATTCAGGCCACGGATTTTCGTTACTTTGAACACTTACAGTATATAGGACAGCATACTTTTAGCTTGTTTAATGTGAAACACACACACACACACACACACACACACACACACACCTGTCATATCCAGATCAGTGTCTGTGCTGTATTGGGAATGAACCACCACCCATATCATATCAGCTCAGTGGTGAGGTTAGAGGGGTGCCAATACTTTGTGCAGAGGAAGAGATGGACCACATCTGGAAAGTGAGCAGTATGACAGGTGAACCTGTTAAAGTGAACATGGGTGTAAGCAGAAGTAAATAAAAGAGCACAGCCACTAGTTTTGTGATTGTGAATACTATAAAAGGGGCTTGGAGCTGTTTGATGACATCATCATGTTAACACACAACCTGTCACTTTGTGTGTGTTTTTCTTTTTTTTCTTTTTTAGAAATCTCTAAAAATAATGTGTACACATTCCAGTGGAAATACACAGTGCAGAGTTATACACACTGTAGGGGCTCGTCTCCCTTCTCTACTGAGTGTGTGTGTGTGTGTATGAGAGAGAGAGAGAGAGAGAGAGAGAGAGAGAGAGAGAGAGAGAGTGTTTAATGTGATGATGCTCCATTAGACAAGTGTGTGTGCGTCAGTGTTGATCTGGAGTGTGTCATACACCACTGATCTGTTTATACACTGCTTCCATCTCTCTCTCTCTCACTCCATAACAATGTTATTACACAATTACACAACACCTGCAACTACACATTCTTTTTCTTCTGACTTTTTTTCATTCTATCTAGTCAGCTGATTTTCATTTTGTCTAACACTAACTCTCTCTCTCTTTCTTCTCTCTCTCTCTCTCTCTCTCTCTCTCTCTCTCTCTCTCTCTCTCTCTCTCTCTCTCCATTTTTCTCTCCCCCTTTTTCAGTCCCAATGGCCCTCTCATTCCCTGTTTAACATTATCTCCTTGCCTTTTCTCTTTCTTTTTTCTCACTGCTTCAGTTCTTTTCCTCTTTTTCATGTTTAGCTATTTGCCTTTTCTCATGCTCTTCTTTCACATTTCTTTTCTGTTTTTCCCTTTCCCATTTTTTCTTTCTCATTTTTCTCAATCTCTCTCTCCTTCTCTTCTCTTTCTTTTAAAAAAGCCCCTCCCACTCACCACAATGCCCCACCCTCCTGAGTGATCACAACATGCCCCCTGGGGCTCAGTAAGAGAGTCTGGGCCTGTAAAAGGTCAGAGGTCAGAGAGCACTGACAGGCTGACGCTGAGCACCTGTGGATGCAGGAATTCCCACAATGCCCGGCTCTTTCAGCTTTCAGGAAGCTCTGATTGGGAAGCATTTTATTCTTAGTTTCCCTGTAGGCAGCATTTTATGCAAATGTCATATCGAGACACAACTTCCTTCCTTCAAGTGCTGCTTTCCTTGACTGCTTATCATATTTGAATTGAGACACCTCGGCTGTCAGCGTGTTGTCTAGACATTGGATTGGGACACACCCCATCTCCTTTGATTTTATTTTTTCTTTTATCAGGCTCCTCAGCAGGATTTTTAACCAGCATTGGATTGGGACATGAACCACTGCCATCCAGTCTCTGACTGCTTCCTTATAAGGCAGTGTTGTCTTTATTTCTGTTTCACACAGCAAGTAGTGCACTTTTCACAATGGAACCCAATGCATGTGTTTTTCCAAGTGCTGTCATATTAGTCATCATCTCATTTGAGACACAACCACATCGTTTCTTCCATCCTGATTATAAATATTTATTGACATTTTATACACCTGTAAAGTGTGTAAATGTTGGATTGGGACGTGACTTCATGCTTTAGAGTGCTTCCTGTTTAACAGCACATATTTTGTCTGGTTTATCATCAGGATGTTTTTTATGAAAAGAGTGAATTGAGACGAGACCATATTTTACTTCCTTCTTATGGGTGTCGCCTGAGTGGGCGGCATTTCATATTTTCCATTCAGATTGGGAACACGATATAACTTGTTCCTACAGTCTTTTAGTTTTCCTTTTCAGACGCCTTTAGGATTGGGACATGACCCTAATGCCATCTGCCCTTATGAGTGTGTACTGATTAGAAGTGATTTTTCTATTTAAAACACAGCCATAAATCAGACCACCTCTGCTCAGACCTCTAGTCTTTTATCTCACTCATCCTGATTTTCTGTGAGTGTGTGTGTCTGTGTGAGTGAGTGTGTGTGTGTATGAGTCTGGGTTTCATTTCAAATCAGACCCTGTAATTACAGTGAAAGAGCAGTCAAAACAAAACCTCACAATTATAGCACACTGTAAAACCGTGTGTGTGTGTTTGCATGTGTATGTTTTCTAAATTCCTCTAATTGTTGTGTTAATGCAGTTGTTAATGCACCTTCCCCTTTGTTTCACAGTGTAGAGTCTAAAGGCACACTGAGCTCATCTCAATTACAATCACTGATAATGTGTGTGTGTGCGTGTGCGCGCGCACAATGAATTACTCTACAAAACAGTAGCTACATTAAAGCTAACTAGAGACTTGCAGCTAATTACACTTTCATCTGCTGAGACTCCTGTTACCATCCTGAAGCTGATTATTCTCCTGTAACTGCACACCCCCAAGTGTTTTATTCCTCTTAGATCACTACCTTCAATGCACGAAAAAGTGTGTGTGTGTGTGTGTGTGTGTGTGTGTGACATCAGACATGATGCTGACAGAATCAGGCCACAAAATGCTGGAAGCTCTCTGTGTTTAGACCAGACATTTTCACATGAGTCACTGTGTACATGTGCCATCCCTGTGCTGTGTGTGTTGTGTGTGTGTGTGTGTGTGTGTGTGTGTGTGTGTTGCATAATATAGAGATGTCCCCCTTTATCTCTGTGTTCTATTTACTTCAACAGTTGAGCAGCTAAGTTGCTTGCAAAGAAGCGTGTGTGTGTGTGTGTGTGTGTGTGTGTGTGCGCGTGTGTGGTGCACGTGTCTGGCTCTGTGCCGTAGTCAGAATGTGTGTTGCTTTGAGGGGAATCTGGAAAAGTTCAACACTTTATCCTCCCTTTAGCTGTGTGTACATTCCACACACACACACACACGCACACACACACACCCCGTATGTGTGGAACACTGTTGCTAGGAAACCTGGAAATATGGACGCTAAGCAGAAGTTTAGCTAGTGACTGAGACTGTGAACTTAGCTAAGTGTTTTATAGACAATGTGAAGGTGCAGTGATGAATAAATGACAGATAAATGGACCATGCACCTACAGTTACACAGAAACAGTACTTAGCACTGAATATTAACTCCCATTAAGAGTGAGTATATCTCTCTCTCACACACACACACACACACACACACACACACACACACACACACACACACACAACCACACACAACCACACACTTGCTAGGAAATATGGATACTGAGCAGGAGTTTAGCTAGAGACTGATAATAACTGCTTAGCTAGCATTATTTTTAGCTGGAAATGAATCAGAAGTGTGGGAAATATCAACATTTACCTCAGATATGTTGTGAAAGTAGCAAGAAAATGCTTTGTGCAGCTACAACTACAATTACACAGAAAAGACGCATAGATGGACCTCTGAGTAATCTTACATCAATTTTGTTATCAAGACAAAAAAACATTTTTTTCAAACTCTGTGATGTTAAAGTGATGTGGAATCTTTTTTATAAACACTTTCACACATGACTTCATTTTGATTTTAGAATTAACCCAAAGGAGCAGATACTCCATTACCACATCAAACCGTTCCTCGGTCATGTTCTTCTGACAGATAGTGAAGTGAGTAATGCAAAGCGACACAAAACACACACACACACACACACACACACACACACACACCCCCACACACACACACCTCAACTCTCTGCTGTGGACCTTGCGTAATGTTTGGAGTAAGACTTAAAGCAAGATTCTTTCAGTTTCTCGCAAGTGGTGGGAATCTGATAAGCTCACTAAACATGAAATCCAATCTGAGATTAGCATCTGAGTCTGTGTGTGTGTGTGTGTTGTGTGTGTGTGTGTGTTTTAACTCCTAAACAGTTTATTTACGCTCTGTAATGAATAGTCACATTAGTTTTGGAGAAGGAGCTCTCTACTGTAGTTCTGTAGAAGTGCCTTATTTGAATGTGATGATGTAACATGAAAATAAATGTTCAGGTGCTCGAACTGAGACGGCTCCGTGTCACACACAGGGAGGATTATAGCGTGTTTATAGGAAGCTAATGGACAAATTGAGGCCATGCAGGTGTTAGTCTCAGTCTGAACATTTTTATCTACACCAACTGGTCATTTTAATAGGAACACCCATATACTTGCTTATTCATCAATTCAGCCAATCACATGGAAGAAGTGCACCAGATCATATATGTACAGGTCAAAAGCTTCAGTGTATGTTGATGTCAGAATGGAGAAACATCTCTGTGATCTCAAGGACTCTGAAGGTAGCATGGTTGTTGGTGCCAGATTTGAAAAACTCTAGTTACACAGGATGGTGTAAAAAACATCTGTTTGTATGGGTAGAAATGACTTGTTGATGATCAGAGGAGAATGGAGACACTGGTTGGAGCTGACAGGAATATACAGTAACTCACATAACCACTCTTTACAGCCATGTTGATCAGAAAAGTATCACTGATTTTGTGTAGTATTACAGATTTAAGGGCCTTGGAATGTAAGCAGGCCTGTATATTTTTGAGTGTGTGTGTGTGTGTGTGTGTGTGTGTGTGTGTGTGTGTGTGTGTGTGTGTGTGGCTGCTTGCCATTCTGGTATAGAGGGTGGAGCTCATACAATGAAGCATTAGACCTTGAGAAAGTTCATGAACCCGAAAACTGTGGTAGTGTGACGCACGTAGATAATAAACTGGGATTAGTGGTTGTTTCAGTGTGTGTGTGTGTGTGTGTGTGTGTGTGTGATATTTATGTTCTATTCCATTATTTATGGAAATGTATGCCATATTTCTATGGGCACAGCTCAGACAGTCTCAGACCTTAACCTTTGAGTAATTCCAGCAGCAGGATCATGGCAGTGGATTCAACAAAAATCCACACTATGAGAAGTTTTGTACATTTTAAAAAATATATAATCTATATATAAAATTACATAACTCGAAGGATGTATTTTCACAAAACGTAGGATACGAGCGATTTCACGCCAAAATGAACACATTTCTTGTTTAAATTCTCTTAAAATCTACAAATGAATTCAATCGTCTGATTTGAAAATAACAGGCCTGATGCTCTTATTTAATGTCTCCAAAAGTAAATAAGTAAATACTTTAATAAAGGAAAAAAACAAATAAAACATTCAGCACAAAACAGTAATTATAACACAGTTAATGAGTCTCTCAAAAAACTGCGGTGATCTCTCAGAAAAGACATCCGTGATCACCATATCGATATTACTTTATCATTTAATTAAGCTGGAGAAATTTAGTACCAGAAAACAGATGGTTAAGGTAACAGTGAAAGGTAACACACTGTACTTAAAGAAATATTCAGTAAAAAAAAACCCAAAACCGTCAGGTTTGGTTTCTTCTGAAAAACATCAAAGGCATTCCTTCACTGTTATACTACACTTGGATGAGCCTTACAACACACACACGCACACACACACACTGAAGCATCCACACACACTGTGATTTGTGAGATGAGACACACTCTGGTGTCCTGTCTCTGTGGACGAGCTCCATCACATGTTTATGACTCCTCACAGATAATTATGGAAATAACCATAATAATGCCACTTACTTCTGCTCTCCTCTCTCATTTCCAGCGAAGGTAGTATAAGGCCACTAATTTGGTCCCAATGAGAGAGTGAGGGGGTGTGTGTGTGTGTGTGTGTGTGTGTGTGTGTGTGTGGGTCGTAAATACAGTGTGTGTAATCAGGCAGTGCTTTATAGTAGTTCCCAGACTCCTGCAAAACGTCTAAAGAAGATTGCAGCCATAAACACCCCATACAATCCAGACGGACCTTTGCACTGCTGGATATTAACCACCTGATCTGTGTGTGTGTGTGTGTGTGTGTGTGTGTTTGGCCTTAACTTCAGCTGACAGTGATAGCGGTCAAAGAGAAAACAATTTCCATTTATTTTTCCCTGGAAGAAAGTTCAGAGTAAAGCCACACACACACACACATGTGCGCACACACGCCCACACACACACACACACACACACACACACACACACACACACACAAATATCATAAAATATCCAAGGAGCTTTATTTTCCAGACTTTTTCATTTCACACACACTTCATAATCAAAGTGTGATAAATCAGATGCAACTCAATTCCTTTCCTCGTATTTTGTTATAAAAATGTGATGTGGAGCTCGGTCAGTCACAGAGGCCAACAGGTCACTGAACCAATCAAAGAAAATCCAAGAACTCACATGAAAAACTTCAGGACAATAGCCCAGTCACTGAAACTCTTCAGCCCATTGACTCAATCGTAGACACTCTTCAGGATATTGAGCCAATCATGGAAACCAGTTAGGATACTGGACCAATCACAGCGACTCTTCACGACACTTGAACAATCATAGAGATTCTTCACAACACTAGACCAATCACAATGACTCTTCACGACACTGGATCAATCACAAGGACTCTTTACAACGCTGAGCCAATCACAGACACTCTTCAGGACAGTGGACCAATCACAGAGACTGTTCATGACACAGGACCAATCACAGCGACTATTCATGACACAGGACCAATCACAGCAACTCTTCATGACACTGGACCAATCACAGAGATGCTCCAGGACACTGGACCAATCACAGAGTCCCTTCAGGACACTGGACCAATCACAGAGTCCCTTCAGGACACTGGACCAATCACAGAGTCCCTTCAGGACACTGGACCAATCACAGAGACTATTCATGACACAGGACCAATCACAGCGACTATTCATGACACAGGACCAATCACAGCAACTCTTCATGACACTGGACCAACTACAGAGATGCTCCAGGACACTGGACCAATCACAGAGTCCCTTCAGGACACTGGACCAATCACAGAGTCCCTTCAGGACACTGGACCAATCACAGAGTCTGTTCAGGACACTGGACAGGTCACAGTCTCTTCAGGACACTGGACCAATCATAGAGTTTTTTCAGGACACTGGACCAATCACAGAGACTCTTCACGACACTGGACCAATCAAAGACACACAAAATATTTTTTTTCGTTTTCCTCTGTTCAAATGCAGTAGCAAAATTATAAAAACTAGCAAAAATAAAAATGAGAAGAAATTAAGAAAGAAATTTAGGATGAAATAATAGAGGAAAGGCTTGAAACTTTGTTATTATTGAACTCGAATCTGATTTATTTATGTTTAATGAATGTTTTCATTGAAGGTTTCACAGAAACGAGTTCACATACTAGTCAGGGTGAAAGTGTGAGAGTGTATGTTGAGTTTATTGGAGAAACTCCGCATCACACTGAGAAAAGCAGCTAAATTCTCACCCTCCAATAAAACCAGCATATGGAAAAATTAATAAATCAAATGAAAACGCTAGCAGTCCTTAAAGCAGACCACCAAATTGGCACACTTAATCATTAAACATGTCCAGGAAAGGAAAATTCAAACCAAAGAATAAGTGATGTGGAGAGAGGAAGACGCCACAAACCCTGAGTGCTGAGCGAGAGAAAAGCCACTTGGCAGCACAGAGAGCGGGGGTGGAAGATGAAACACATTTTTTCTCGATTGCCAGAAACCCAATAAATGCAGCATTCTTTCAGTATGAATAACGCATTCCCTGTTCGTTGATACTGATGAACCCTACATTACGTCCTGCGATGCTGGAACACACACACACACACAGACATGATCAAAATGAAACTGTGCCTGTTTTATTGATAAGATGTTTACTCTTCATGCCACAAAAAGTCTTTGACACAAAGTATCGGCACCCGCTTGACCCTGTACATGAATGGAAATGGCTTTGTAAACATTACTAGCTAGTAATACATTTCGTTTATTCTCTCTGTTCTCTACTCACTCTCTACTAACTGTACCTTATATTTGTTTTATTTTCGATTTGGCCTTTATAGTTTATTAAGGTAAGGTATTTATTTTACTGCCTGATTTGTTGCTTAAATTTCACATGCCGTTTATACTGAACTGTGTAAACTTTTAATGTTGCAGTAAATCTAAGTTTATTGCCTCTTTGGCTAAATAATGATAGAAGCACCAATAAAGTGTTTTACATGAAGCAGAGTGAGGGATAAGTACATGAGAATATAAAGAGAGACAGATGAGAAAGAGGAGAGAAGGAGAGGAGAGAGGATTGGGAGACGAGACGAAGAACGTGTGTGTATCTGGGTTGTGTTTGTGAATGAAGCTGGCTGCCTGCTCGTCTGGACCACAGTCGCATTCCTACTCTCTTCCTCTCTGACTCTAACACACACACACACACACACACACACACACACACACACACACACACACACAAAAAACACAGAGAACAACCCTGACATTTCCTTTATCACCTTTTGGTATGTGTGTGTGTGTGTGTGAATTCATCCTGATTTGAACGTCCCTGAGCTAGTTCATGTCCAGGTCTCACTCTCACACACTCTACAGGACTCTGTACTGCTGCTACTGTAATCATAAAGACTGTCCTGGGCATTTTTTCTGGAGCTGAGAATGTTTGAACCCAGACTTTGGGACAGTTGAGGAAGTGTAAATGCTGTTGCACAGCCCTGGTCCTCTTCAAAATGGTGGTCTGGGCTTCGCTTCATCTGCATCAGGCGTGGAAGTGATGAGAAGCTGTGCTGAGGAAGGTGAATGGTTGAATTTGTCATCTTACTTCCTGTTTCTTCCTTCTTGGTTTGTGATGACTGGGAAAAAGTTGTTATGGTTATTGCATGGTACTAGAATTAGTCCACGTGTTCAGCTGCTCCTGTATGATGAATTGCTGTGCATCCTAAAAGCACTTGAATAGAACAGGAAATGTTTAAAAAAAAACAGCAAACTGTGCGTTGAGCTGTGTGTCTACCATTCTGCGAACCTGAACGCATATGGAATAGCTGTACACAAATCGCACGTGAATATATATGTGAGATTATAAGCCCCGCCCCCAAATGAACCCAGAATCAGACTCAAGTGTAGAAATTATTAACAGAATTAAAATGATTTAACAGAACGAATTTTAAAAATCTAATGTCTTGCTATTTAAAATTCAGTGTGAACCAGCACTATTTACACCATTTAACACAAAAACCAAAGTTTCCTGTCAACTGAATGTAAAAACAAGATTTTTCTAAGAAATCAGGCAACAATCAGAACTTGGGTTGTAGCATTTTAATGTTCTAAAAAATCAGTAAGAAATTTAGCTGAAATTGGCATCAAATGGCATATTTGTGACTTTAGAAGCAATCGGTTGCTTGAACAGTGGCATGTTGTACTGTAGATTATTGTGTGAGACATCAAGGCATCAAGGCAGTGTAATATGGGCTTGGGAAAAAATCTAGCAGTAACTTGCACACACACACACACACACACACACACACACACACACACACACACACACATATAAAATCAAGAAGCCTGCTCTGTGTGTGTGGGGACTTCCCACGACATCTGAGACACATCCTAATACTTCCAAGAAGTCATGATACAAAGCTGGGAATTGTGTGTTATCACAGTGGGTGGAGTCACATACACACTTCCATACTCACACACACTTCTGTACATACACACATCCCGCTGAGAGCAAAACTGTGACCATGATGAAAAAGGAATATAAAACTCTCAACCTTGTTTACTTCATTTCTTCTTCTGTCTCCTTTATTTTCTTTTATTCTCCATCATTAATGCTCCATTAGAGCTCAGAAATCTGGCTTTATTCCACTCTGGGGAGCGTATAACATTTTAGGTCTTTTGGATACACACACATACACGCTGGAACTTCCACCGGAATTGTAACGGAAGAACTCGACACACTTCAGAGGATTCATAAGCTTTTAAGAGCTCAAAGAAACCATTGTAATGTTACAACACACAGAGGAGGATGTTGTGTTCTGTCACACATACACACACTCACACACACACACACACACACACACACACACACACACACTCACACACTTACATACACACACCCTCACATACACACACACCCTCACATACACACACACTCTCTCTTACACACACATAAATACACACACACTTGTATACACACTCTTACACACAAATATACACACCCACAGACACACACTCTCACACACACATGCACTCACACTTATACACACTCTCACTCATTCACACACACACACACACACACACACACACACACACACACACACCATGTGTTTGTAATATTTCAGAACATTACGTCACCACACTTCACTGAGTCTCTGATGTTATCTGAAGCGCCGAACCAACCAGTGACTGAACTACAGATAAATACAGATCAATAAAAACTTAAAATAAATTTAATTTAAATTCAATTTATACCGAAAATCATACAGTCAGCAAAAATATCAATTGGAATATTGACTGAAATAAACACAGACCTGAATATTTTATAAATAAAATACATGGACAGAAATAAATACAGAATGCTCGTAGCTACCATTGGTATAGTTGTTAGCTTGTTGAGCTAGTTCAGAGATTTTATTCTTTGAATTGAATTGATAAATAATCTCACTAACGTGGTCACTAGACTTTATTTAAACATTAATATCTAAACATTAGTCTCGCTAATAGCTACATAACATCTTCTTCTTCTTTTTCTTTCGGCTTTTCCCTTCAGGGGTCGCCACAGCGAATCATCTCTCTCCACCTATCCCTATCTTCTGCATCCTCAACACTTGCAACCACTAGCTTCATATCCTCATTAATTCCATCCATATACCTCCTCTTTGGCCTTCCTCTTTGCCTCCTGCCTGGCAGCTCCATGTCCAACATTCTCCTACCAATATACTCACTCTCCCTCCTCTGAACATGTCCAAACCATCTTAATCTGGCCTCCCTAACTTTGTCCCCCAAACGTCCAACATGAGCTGTCCCTCTGATGTACTCGTTCCTAATCCTGTCCAATCTTGTCACTCCCAAAGAGAACCTCAACATCTTCAGCTCTGCTACCTCTAGCTCTGACTCCTGTCTCTTCCTCAGTGACACTGTCTCTAAACCATACAGCATGGCTGGTCTCACCACTGTCCTGTACACCTTCCCCTTGATTCTCGCTGATATTTTTCTATCACACAGAACTCCCAACACCTTTCTCCACCCATTCCAACCTGCCTGCACTTGCTTCTTTACCTCTTTCCCACACTCTCCATTACTCTGGACTGTTGACCCCAAGTACTTAAACTCCTGTACCTTCTTCACCTCTTCACCCTGTAATCTTACTGTTCCACTTCCCTCCCTTTCATTCACACACATGTACTCAGTCTTACTACGACTGACTTTCATTCCTCTTCTCTCCAGCGCAAACCTCCACCTCTCCAGGTTTTCCTCCCCCTGCTCCCTGCTCTCACTACAGATCACAATGTCATCTGCAAACATCATTGTCCAAGGAGACTCCTGTCTGACCTCCTCTGACAACTGGTCCATCACTATAGCAAACAGGAAGGGGCTCAGAGCCGATCCCTGATGCAGTCCCACCTCCACTTTGAACTCCTCTGTCTGACCTACAGCACACCTCACCACTGTCCTGCTCCTCTCATACATGTCCTGCACCACTCTGACATACTTCTCTGCTACTCCTGACTTCCTCATACAGTACCACAGCTCTTCTCTTGGCACCCTGTCATACGCTTTCTCCAAGTCTACAAACAGACAGTGCAACTCCCTCTGACCATCCCTATACTTCTCCATCAAAATCCTCAGAGCAAAAATTGCATCTGTTGTGCTCTTTCTGGGCACGAAGCCATACTGCTGCTCACAAATTTCCACTACCTTCCTCAACCTAGCTTCCACTACTCTCTCCCATAGTTTCATTGTATGGCTCATCAACCTTATCCCCCTATAGTTGCTGCAACTCTGCACGTCACCCGTATTCTTAAAGATCGGCACTAATACACTTCTCCATTCCTCAGGCATCCTCTCACTCTCTAAAACCCTGTTGAGCAAACTAGTTAAAAATTCCACTGCTGCCTCTCCCAGACACTTCCAGACCTCCACCGGGATGTTGTCAGGACCAACTGCCTTTCCACTTTTCATCCTCTTCAAAGCCTTCCTGACTTCATCCTTTCTAATCTTATCTACTTTCTGTTCCACAGAGTTCACCCCTTCTACTCTTTTTTCCCCTCTCATTTTCCTCATTCATCAGCTCCTCAAAGTACTCCTTCCATCTCCTCTGTACACTCTCCTCACTTGTGAGCACCCTTCCATCTCTATCCTTAATAACTCTAACTTGCTGCACATCCTTCCCATCTCAATCCCTCTGCCTAGCTAACCTGTACAAGTCCTTCTGTCCTTCTCTAGTGTCTAACCCAGTGTATAACTCATCATATGCCTTCTGCTTGGTCTTAGACACCTCCTTCTTCACTCTGCGCTGTAACTCCTTGTATTCCTGTCTATTCTCTTCAGTCCTGTCCATGTCCCACTTCTGCTTGGCTAACCTCTTCCTCTGTATACTATCCTGAACTTCCTCATTCCACCACCAAGTCTCCTTATCTTCTTTCCTCCTTCCAGATGACACACCCAGCACCTTTCTCCCTGTCTCCCTGATCACTTCTGCTGTAGTTTCCCAGTCATCTGGCAGCACTACCTGACCACCCAGAGCCTGCCTCAACTTCTGTCTAAATTCCTCACAACATTCCTCCTTTTTCAGCTTCCACCTCTTGGTTTTCTTCGCTATCTTTGACCTCTTCTTCTTACAGACCATGAAAGTCATCCTACACACCACCATCCTATGCTGTCTGGCTACACTCTCTCCCACTACACTTTACAGTCACTAATCTCTTTCAGATTGCCTCTTCTACATAGGATGTAGTCTACCTGCGTTCTCCTACCTCCACTCTTGTAAATCACTCTTTGCTCCTCCCTCTTCTGAAAATAAGTGTTAACCACAGCCATGTCCATCCTCTTAGCAAAGTCCACTACCATCTGTCCTTCTAGGTTCCTTTCCTTAACTCCAAACTTGCCCATCACCTCCTCATCACCTCTGTTCCCCTCACCAACATGTCCATTAAAATCCGCTCCTATCACCACTCTCTCACCCGTGGAATACTCTCCATCACCTCATCTAATTCACTCTCAGAATCTCTCTTTCTCCTCTAACTCACAACCTACCTGTGGGGCATAACCACTAACAACATTCAACATCACCCCTTCAATCTCTGACTTCAGACTCATCACCCTGTCTGACACTCTCTTCACCTCCAGAACATTCCTCACAAACTTCTCCTTCAGGACCACACCTACCCCATTTCTCTTACTATCCACACCATAATAAAACAGCTTGAATCCTGCTCCTATACTACGAGCCTTGCAACCCTTCCACCTGGTCTCCTGTACACACAGTATATCCACCTTCCTTCTCTCCATCATATCAGCCAGCTCTCTACCTTTCCCTGTCATAGTACCAACATTCAGAGTTCCTATTCTCAGTCCTACACTCTTACCTTTCCTCTTCTCTCTCTGTCTGTGCACTCTCCTCCCTCCTCTACTTCTTTGACCAACAGTAGCCCAATTTCCACTGTCGCCCTGTAGGTCAACGGCGCCAATGGCAGTCGTTGTTAACCAGGGTCTCGACCGATCCGGTATGAAATTCAGAGTACTGACGATTCGCATGGTTAAATTTGCCAATGGTTTTTTACGCGGGATGCCCTTCCTGATGCAACCCTCTCTATTTATCCGGGCTTGGGACCGGCACAGAAGTCACTGGACTGTGACCCCCATGACTAACATAATAGATTAAAAATAGTAAAATGTCCCAATGGGGGGCGGGCACGGTGGCTTAGTGGTTAGCACGTTTGCCTCACACCTCCAGGGTTGGGGGTTCAATTCCCGCCTCCGCCGTGTGTGTGGAGTTTGCATGTTCTCCCCGTGCCTCCGGTTTCCTCCCCCAGTCCAAAGACATGTGTGGTATGTTGATTGGCATCTCTAAATTGTCCATAGTGAGTGAATGAGAGTGTGTGTGTGCCCTGCGATGGGTTGGCACTCCATCCAGGGTGTATCCTGCCTTGATGCCCTATGACGCCTGAGATAGGCACAGGCTCCCTGTGACCCGAGAATAGATCGGAGACAATGTGTGGTAGACAATGAATGAATGAAATGTCCAATTGATTCATTGATGTAGCTAAACATATCAATATGAACAGCTAGCTAACAAAACAGCGTTGTAACATGAGGTAGCAAATAAAGCTAACCACTGAATTAGTTAACCCGAGGGCATTGGTGGCTCAGTGGTAGGTTGCTTGCCTATCATGCGGAAGGCCCGGGTTTGATTCCCAGCCAATGCCTCAACCCCAGCCACTGGTTGCAGTGCCAGTCCCAAGCCCGGAAAAATGGGAGGGTTGCGGCAGGAAGGGCATCCGGCGTAAAACCTGTGCCAAGTTGTTGTGCGGACCAGTTGGTACGCTGTGGCGACCCCGAACAGGGAGCAGCCGAAAGCAACTGAATTAGTTAACCCACATATCGAAAAAGTTAGCTAGCTGGATAATAAATTACTGTCACACTATTAAATGAAGTGTTAGATAAGCTAGCTCCACACTGTAACTTGCTAAGCGTTCTGTCGTAAAGATGGCGTCGACTTTAACATACTTTAACAGAGGCTAGTGCAGAGATTAGCCTGATGTTCCCTCACAGCGTGCTAACGTGTCGTGTCTGGAGTGGATTCATTGTGATCATTGATCCTCTGTTTATAGGAAATTTGTGGTCTGACACACACACAGTGTGTTTGATTGATTTAGCAGATTTGGAAGTGATGAGAGCTGAAAGACCCGTCTGCTGCGAGACCACCGGTGAGAGAGTGAGAGCTCGCAACGTTCAGCATTTTCCCCCTGAAGCAAGCTGGCAGCAGAAACAAGCCTGAAGGCTCCAGGATGGATCAGAGCTGCGGTTTCAACACACTCACACGAGCCTTTTAAACGATACACACACCCTGATAAACTATAGCTACGACATCAAATCACACTTTTCTACTGATATCTAGCACAAATTAGCACAGTTGCGAATTATTTAACACTCTCTTTAAACTCTGGCTGTTTTTAGCCGCTTTGTCTCTTCCGGGGAAAACAGATACAGAGACAAAACATTCATTAGAACCAGACATCATACACTCATATGCATATTCATGTAATCATTATGATCATTTGCATATCAGAATGTTGTGATCAGTGACTGGTCAGGAACAGCTGTGATCTGTGATTGGGAGATGGGAACTGTGGATTGGTTGCCTTTGACACGCCCCCTCTCTGACTTCCTGTTTTGAATGGAAATACATAAACCTGCAAAATCAAATCATGGCATCATAACAATCTGTAACCATGTTAAGATGGTTATTACCATAACCAGCTGTGTGTGTGTGTGTGTGTGTGTGTGTGTGTGTGTGTGTGTGTGTGTTGTAAATTCTGTTTGTTTGACCCTTTAGTGAGAAACCACAACAAATTCCTTTGGTTAAAAATTCAGTCTTTAGCGCTCGGTCTTCAGTGCTCTGAAAATTCACTACACACATTTACACACGTTTTACACACATTTTCACACACAACACATACACAGACACACACACACACACACACACACACAGATTGCACACTTGCACTGAAACTGGTTTCACTCTGTAACATGAAGTGTGTCTGCGTTTGTTTTTACGAACCAGTCGAGTCTTTCTTGTGGTTTTTTGGCTACTTTTGTTTTCAGGCTTAAATATTGTTCTTGGAATAAGCAGGGGCCTGCTGACTCACTTTCGGGAATCGGTGTGTGTCTGTGTCTGTGTGTGTGTGTGTGTGTGTGTGTGTGTGTGAGAGAGAGAGAGAGAGAGAGAGAGAGAGAGAGAGAGAGAGAGAGAGAGAGAGAGAGAGTGAGTGAATGAGTGGGCGTGTTACGTCATAGGACTGAGGGTCATGAAGTCACTAATAGAATCAAATCCAAGTTCTCTGGGGAGCAGTGTTTGTTTGTGTGTGTGTGTGTGGGGCTAATCAGCATGGAAAGTACCAGAATGTGTGTGTGTGTGTGTGTGTGTGTGTGTGTGTGTGTGTGTGTGTGAGTTGTAACATTTTAATGATTTAGTGTTGTTTTAGGTGAAGTTTTTGGACAGAGAGACAGGAAGGTTGAGTGTGTGTATGTCTGTGTGTGTGTGTGTGTGTGTGTGTGTGTGTGAGGGTTATGTGGTATATGGTTGTGTAAGTGTAATTGAAAGCAGCTTTGAATGGGTTCAGAGCTAAAGCAGCCCCTATCTGTCTCATTGCCTGTGTGTGTGTGTGTGTGTGTGTGTGTGTGTGTGTGTAGATGTCCTCGTGTTGATTAAAACAGAAAATGTGTGTTTGTTTAGAAGTGTCATGGGCACCATTTAAATCTAGTTTCCTCATATTAAAGTCTGGAGTCTGGTTGTCATGGAAACCATTGATTGTTGAACCTTGTGAGGTAACATAGCAATAGGTCTAGCTAGGCTAAGCAAATCAGAATCAGAAAAGTTTTTATTGCCAGGTACAGCAAAAGGTTCGCGAAGAGCACTTTACAGTACTAGGAATTTGTCTTGGTGTCAGGTGCAAACATATAAACAGATAAAATTTTAAAATAATAAAATAAACTAATAAATTAAATAAAGCTGTTCACAGCAAGTGACTTACGTGTTGCAATTTACAATGTAAAAGTGTAAGTGAAATTGAAGGAGACTGTCCAAACATATATACAGATAAAATATGTACACAATTGAGAATGATAATTAATATGTACACAGACGTTTGAATGTGCGTGAAAAGAAGAGCAATTTAGAATGTAAAGTTGAGTGAAAGTGACTGTCCAAATATGTTTATCCAGTATGTACAATCGAGAATTAAATAAATATTGTATACAGAAGTTTGAGTTTGCAAAAGATGTAGTGCAATTTAGAATGTGAAAATGTCATGGTTGTCTGTAAGTTCTTGGGGGGGGGGGTCATCTGGGGGTAAGTGGGGCACTGTTCAGCAGGCTGACTGCAGTGGGCAAGAAACTGTTCTTGTGGCGTGAGGTCTTGGTCCTGATGGACCGGAGCCTCTTTCCAGAGGGGAGGGGCCGAAAGAGTTCATTTCCGGGATGAGAGGGGTTGGCTGCGATCTTGGCTGCACGTCTCTGGCTGTCTCTGGGACCTGGAGACGTACAGCTCTTGGAGAGATGGGAGACTGCAGCCAATCACCTTCTCAGCTGAGTGGATGACACGCTGCAGTTTGGCTTTGTCCCTGGCTGTAGCTGCAGCAAACCAGACTGTGATGGAGGATGTGAGGATAGATTCAATGATGGCAGTGTAGAAGTTAACCAACATCTTCACAGGGAGGAGAAACTTCTTCAGCTGCCGCAGGAAATACATCCTCTGCTGAGCCTTCTTGGTGAGAGACCTGATGTTCTGCTCCCACTTGAGCTCCTTGGTGATGGTGGTGCCTAGGAAACAGAAGGACTCAGCAGATGTCACCGGAGAGTCACAGAGGATGACAGGGGGGAGGGGGGCTGGGTCCTTCCTGAAGTCCACTATCATCTCCACTGTCTTTAGGGAGTTGAGCTCCAGGTTGTTCATGCTGCACCATGACAACAGACGATCCATCTCACCCCTGTAGGCCGACTCGTCCCCATCAGAGATGAGGCCGATGAGGGTGGTGACGTCAGCAAACATCAGGAGTTTGACAGACTGGTGACCAGATGTGCAGCCGTTGGTATAAAGGGAGAATAGCAGAGAAGAAAGGACACAGCCTTGGGGGGATCCAGTGCTGATGTGCTGGAGTGCTGGAGGTCAGAGACATGCGTTCTCAGCCTCACGAACTGCCGTCTGTCTGTCAGGAAGTCCGTGATCCAACTGCACATGGAGTCAGGCACATTCAGCTGGAAGAGCTTGTCTCTGAGCAGAGCTGGGACGATCGTATTAAAAGCAGAACTAAAGTCCACAAACAGTATCCTGGCATAGGATGCTGGGGAATCCAGATGCTGAAGGATGAAGTGGAGGGCCATGTTCACAGCATCGTCTACAGATCTGTTGGCTTTGTAGGCGAACTGTAGTGGATCCAGGAGAGGGTCTGTAATGTCCTTGAGGTAGGACAACACGAGGCGCTCAAAAGACTTCATGACCACAGAAGTCAGGTTCGACGGGTCTGTAGTCATTAAGTCCTGTGATCTTTGTCTTTTTGGGGACTGGGACAATGACTGAGGTCTTGAAGCAGGCTGGCACATGGCAGGTCTCCAGTGAGGTATTAAATGTAGCTAATGATGTAACTCGCTCACATTTTGATCACTTGAGCATATGATATTGTTTTCTTTTCCCACCGTTTGGCTCTGAGGTAACAGCTTAGATCTCGTCTCATCTGACAGGGCTCTTCTTCGTTCTCATCATTCTTAATGTTTATGAATAACTGAATAAAATTGTGATTAGATTACCTCAGATATTCATGAGCCAGTGGTGGGGAAAAAACCCTGAGAGAATCTGCGAGAGAATGACTTAATGTGAGCACATTTAATTTAGTGCTAACTAGCAAACTTAGCAAGGTGCCCATACTGTCTGTCATTACTAGATTAGATTCAATTTCTCGACATGGCATATTTTATTTTATTAACCACCAGATTGTGTGTGCTGTCACTGTTCCACCATAACTGCCTTTTCATTTCAGTTTCATTCACAAGCTGCTGTGAATATTTGCTCTTTTTCTGAAGGTTACATGCAGGTCAGAACGAATGGTGCGTGGGTGTGTGTTTGTGTGTGTGTGTTTTCATAGCCCCGGATGTTTTGGGATTGCACTAAGTGTGTGTGGCTTTGTTGTTTGCGCATGTTTGAGTAACAGCCTGAAAGTATAACTGCATAACTGAGTGTGTGTTTGTGTGTGTGTGTGTGTGTGTCTGCTCATCTGATCTTCCAGATGGTTGTGTTGCTGAGAGCTGCAACATAACAAGCACACACACACAAGATTATAATGTGTGACCTATATAGTGAATAGTGAATAGGGCGTGTGGTTTGGGACACACCAACAGTGAACTGGTGAGTCTGTGTCCACTATATAGTGAATTTGGATTTGGGACATGCCCACAGAACAGTTTATTTTGATCAGTTTACAGTTTTGACCCTTAATAACCAGAGTGTGTTTGATCACAAACCATGATGCATCAGTAAAGTAGGGAGTGTGTAAACAGTTC
>JAUCMX010000017.1:12858622-13038622 GCA_033459395.1 Hemibagrus guttatus | reverse complement strand
TTGGGACATCATTTATCGTTATCTCATCAGGTCAGTGATGTAATAACGAGATCGAATCACGTCCACGTTTTCTCAGAGGCTTTTCCACCTCAGCAGACTTTACTCCAGCCACAGCGTTCAGGGAAAGCCGTACAGCTCGGCCTGGCTGCAATTATTCCCTCCGAAGCACCCTGATTAGAAAACGAGCCCGTTTAACAAGCGCGGTTATGATCTTTACACGCTGCACACCTTCAAACAGCAGTCTGCTCAGACCTGTAAAAATTTCCTGTTTGGGTTTAGGCCAATTAAAGACATATTTCTATCGTCTGCTCCCTCACTCGCTCCCTCGCTCACTTGTGGCTGTGTGAGGAAAGCTGCCTTTAATAAACCAAACAGAGGCACCAGATCTGGAGCACTGACTGAGTTCAGGTCAGGTGTTAGTTGTTAAGAGAGCGCAGCAGTGAGCACTGTGGACGTGTCAGATCCATATATGGAGGATATATCATGCACACTTGTGGACTAAAGCTGAATATCTATGTATAAATATTAGTACCATACAAGAAACATTGTGCTGTTCAAAGACCTAGGTTGAATAATGTTTGGGACACGCCCACAATGGCATGATGACTGTTTATGTATACTATATAGTGAATAGGGTGTTTGGTTTGGGACACACCCACAGTGGCATGATGACTGTTTATGTATATTATATAGTGAATAGGGTGTTTGGTTTGCGACATGCCCACAGCAGACTGATGATGGTGTTTAATAATACACAGAACAATATAAGAGTGAGTGTGAGACATGAAGAGGAAGAATATTAAAGTGAAAAAATGGAAGAATGTCAGATTTCCACAGATGTGAAGAGAGAAGAACATGAGAGATGGAGAGACACTTGCCTCGTTTCACTGTGTGGGGGAGTGTAAATGAGTAAACAGACGGTTTGTTCCAATCTGTGCTGTGCCCACCAGACAATACAAACACCCCCTCAACACCCTTCAACACACACACACACACATGCACACACACACACACACACACACACACACACACACACACACACACACAAAAGCAGTGCTGAGCTCCACCGCTCGCTATTGGCTGGCTATTATGCTTCACTGTCCAATCAGGGGGTGTTTGGGTTTAAACTAGGACAGAAGGAGTGTGTGTGTGTGTGTGTGTGTGTGTGTGTGTGTGTGTGTGTGTGTGTGTGTGTGATCTGTACTGTCCAATAGGTTTCATTCCTTTCTGTAGTTTGGGTTTGATTTTAAATAAATAACGGACACTAATAACGTATATGATAATATACGATTTGTTGACACACAGAAATAGCATGTATGTGTGTACAGATCAGTAACCAGTTAATCATCATCATGAGTACAGCTTTTTTAAATTAGACACGATTTTGTCATGTTGTGTGTCTTTATGTTTTGGATGATCAAGTGAAGAGTTTCTCTCACGTGTAATGAAGGAGCTCTGACAGGACCATGTGTGTGTGTGTGTGTGTGTGTGTGTGTGTGTGTGTGTGTGTTTCTTGTACTTGCTACATACTGAGGACCACGTAAGTTTTTAACCCACAGAGTGAGGACCGCTTTGGGGAGTGAGGACATTTTCTGGTCCTCACTTTATTTTTCATTGAAATCACCTCCTAAGGCCATATAGATGCTATTCTGAAGTTTTTACAGTGGTCCTCACTTTGTTCGGAAAGTGAGTTTTGGACCCCAGGTTTTCACACACTTTTGCTCTCTAGCCCCCCCCAAAGGCATTATGTGGTAATTCACCCAAGTTATCCCAAAACTATTATAGCATATAATCCTGTGCTGCTATGTTGTGGTAAGAGGCATAATAAGAAATTAAAAAACCCAAATTTTTTTGCTAGACATTTACAGATATTAATATGAACATACTTGGCATATTCAACCCCCAGAAAGTGTGTGTTAATAGTGCCACGTCACAATTATGCAACCCATTTATGATTAAAATTTTGACAAGCAATGTATTCAATTATAAATACATACAATTATAAAAAATTTAAATTTACGTTAAAAATTAATAGATGAGGGTTACCTCAGCATTTTATTTTAGTGACTTTATTTGAACTGCTTAAAGAAATATAGATTAATTTATACACTGTCTAATAATTTAATGACTATTTTATTAATTTATACAATTTATAACACTTTGCACCAAAAAACTCACTTTTAAATGATGTTCTGCAGCTGGACTACAGTTCTGCTCACTGCATCGTGACGTTAAAACTGAGATACATAACGAACCGTGATTTTAAACACCGAGATACATACTGTACTGTGACGTTAACGCCAAGATACATACCGAACCCTGACTTTATAACTGAACTACATACCTAACCGTGACTTTATAACTGAGGTACATATCTAACCGTGACTTTATAACTGAGGTACATATCTAACCGTGACTTTATAACTGAGGTACATACCAAACCGTGACTTTATAACTGAGGTACATCCCAAAACCGTCACTTTATAACTCAGGTACATACCTAACCGTGACTTTATAACTGAGGTACATATCTAACCGTGACTTTATAACTGAGGTACATACCAAACCGTGACTTTATAACTGAGGTACATACCAAACCGTGACTTTATAACTGAGGTACATACCAAACCGTGATTTTATAACTCAGGTACATACCTAGCCGTGACTTTATAACTGAGGTACATACCAAACCGTGACTTTATAACTCAGGTACATACCAAACCGTGACTTTATAACTGAGGTACATACCAAACCGTCACTTTATAACTCAGGTACATACCTAACCGTGACTTTATAACTGAGGTACATATCTAGCCGTGATTTTATAACAGAGGTACATATCTAACCGTGACTTTATAACTGAGGTACATATCTAACCGTGACTTTATAACTGAGGTACATACCTAACCGTGACTTTATAACTGGGGTACATACCTAGCCGTGACTTTATAACTGAGGTACATATCTAACCGTGACTTTATAACTGAGGTACATATCTAACCGTGACTTTATAACTGAGGTACATACCTAACCGTGACTTTATAACTGAGGTACATACCTAGCCGTGACTTTATAACTGAACTACATACCTAACCGTGACTTTATAACTGAGGTACATACCTAGCCGTGACTTTATAACAGAGGTACATACCTAACCGTGACTTTATAACTGAACTACATAGCGAATTGAACTTTATAACTGAACTACATACCTAACCGTGACTTTATAACTGGGTACATACCTAAACGTGACTTTATAACTGAGGTACATATCTAACCGTGACTTTATAACTGAGGTACATACCTAACCGTGACTTTATAACTGAGGTACATATCTAACCGTCACTTTATAACTGAGGTACATACCTAACCGTCACTTTATAACTGAGGTACATACCTAACCGTGACTTTATAACTGAGGTACATACCTAACCGTGACTTTATAACTGAGGTACATAGCGAATTGAACTTTATAACTGAACTACATACCTAACCGTGACTTTATAACTGAGGTACATACCTAAACGTGACTTTATAACTGAGGTACATATCTAACCGTGACTTTATAACTGAGGTACATACCTAACCGTGACTTTATAACTGAGGTACTTACCTAACCGTCACTTTATAACTGAGGTACATATCTAACCGTGACTTTATAACTGAGGTACATACCTAACCGTGACTTTATAACTGAGGTACATACCTAACCGTGACTTTATAACTGAGGTACATATCTAACCCTGATTTATAACTGAGGTACATATCTAACCGTGACTTTATAACTGAGGTACATACCAAACCGTGACTTTATAACTGAGGTACATACCTAACCGTGACTTTATAACTGAGGTACATATCTAACCGTGACTTTATAACTGAGGTACATACCTAACCGTGACTTTATAACTGAGGTACATACCTAACCGTGACTTTATAACTGAGGTACTTACCTAACCGTCACTTTATAACTGAGGTACATATCTAACCGTGACTTTATAACTGAGGTACATACCTAACCGTGACTTTATAACTGAGGTACATAGCGAACTGAAACCCCTGAGGTAAACCCCGAACCGTGATTGTAACACCAAGGTATGCACCAAACTGTGACTTCGGCATATTGCAATGTGCTGAACACAATGTGACACAGGACGTTGGTGCACAGAAGAAAGGTTTTGGAGCACATGCAGAGCAAGCCAGGAAATAATTTCACAGGTAAGAGCACACTGACTGTTAATTTCTTGCATGTTTACTGTTTTTAGTCGATTCAGGGTTTCAGACATTTGACCTGCATTGTTAGGCAGCCTAGATATCTAACTAGGCAGAGTTTTCTACTGAGCTATAAATCAGGTTTCTATTTAAATATATATAAATATATATGGGGGCAAATCACTAACCAACTAAGTGGCACAAAAATGTTTAATTTATTCTGTTTAGCTTGTGTGTACACTAAGATTGGTTTGCATAAAGATGCATCATGCAGCTAGCTGTGTATTTTTGCTAGTCAGTTGATTAGCTAGTTTTTTCCCTATGCACACATCTCAGTTTTCTAATTATCAATTACAATATAAAAAGAATAATAACATAGCCATTGTTTACAGGCAAATCATTATTAAGTAATCATAAGTGAAACAGACCAAAGCCATACCAATCACTCATGAGTTAGCTAACCAGCTAGTGAACTGCATGTCAGACTGTCATCTCATACTGAAACACTGTATACATAAATGACTTTAAGCTACAGAATTAACTCAAATATTTGTTGTTTTTTTGTTAGATCTGATTCAGGGAAGTTTTTGTTAGAGACTTCAGCTGAGTGACGGTAAGGACAACAGCAATTTTATACTTATTTTCTGTATATAGAGTTTGGGAGTCATTCGTGTTTCACAATCCCAGATTTTTGTTGTAACTGTTGGTCAGTTTACTGTGATATGGTGTATAGGTGAGGTTTGGGGAAGGGGATAAGGGTATAAGGGTGTATAGGTGAGGTTTGGGGAAGGGTATAAGGGTGTATAGGTGAGGCTTGGGGGAAAGGGGGTAAGGGTATAAGGGTGTATAGGTGAGGTTTGGGGAAGGGGATAAGGGTATAAGGGTGTATAGGTGAGGTTTGGGGAAGGGGATAATCCCAGAGAGCAAAAGACTCTGAACTAGATGTGTGTTCGGGGGAGGGGCGACCATGTGCCATCATCATCCTAACAGCTCAGTTACAAACCTCAGTTCACTCACACATTACTGCATTAGAAAACTTTGCTTTTTGCATTAAACTCAACACTAAGTTTGACACAAATGATTAAAATAGATAACTTAAAATAATTAAATAAGCAAATTAAAATAATTAGTTTTAATATCTTAGAATGAGTTTCATTTTTAGAATGAGTTTGGTCATGAAAGATGATAATCATATTCACTGTACTACTTTAAGATATTTATGCTGCATGGCCAACTAAGCAGCATTAAGTTAAGTTTTTAACTGAATAAAATCTGTCATTTTGAGCTGTGTAAATCATGCCTCAAACACAACTTTTCACCTTGCTGAGCAAGAGTTGCTCCCCCCCCTCCCCCCCCCCCCCCCAGCTGGCACTTTTCCAACCCCGTCTTCACTTTGTCTGTACAGCTAAGTTCAGCTAAGAGTTCAGCCCCCCCCCCCACCATGTCTGTACAGCTAAGACAGAGTTCAGCTAAGAGTTCAGCCCCGCCCCTATCCCCCACCATGTTAACAACCAATTAGTGATTATCCAAAGAGCACGGACAGCACGGACATGAACAGCAAGGACAGAAAGTTTTCTAATTTTGTCATGGGGTGAGTCCAGGCATTGAAAACAATTTTCTCATTACTTGGTGTCAGCTTTCTCAAATGCAAACTTCAGTACTTTCAATCTAAAATTGATTAAAATAACTTCCCTTGCAGTACTCATAACATACTACTATACAGACCCTGTAAACAGAATTGCACTACCCATAACTGCTGCTCACAACTCACTACTGTACATAAACCTAAACACTCAGGATTGCACTATTCATAACTGCTGCACATATTGTATATAATAACCTCCCTTATTCCACTCTAAATAACAATTTGCACACATGTATATAACCGTCTCAAACCACAATATCATAACCATGGTGTACAATATGTTCCTTCATAACAACCATCTCTAATCATTGCACTCATTCTACATAAATCTTCTCTGTATATTGTTTACATACAGTATACATATTATTTTATTATGTATACATCTTCCCTTTAAATTGCACTCAGTGTATATAACCCTTTCTGTATATAACCCTTTCTGTATATAACCTTTTCTGTGTACAGTTTATATACGCAAATTATCACGGTATACAATATCTTCCTCATTGCATACATCTCTAATCATTGCACTCATTGTATATAACTCCTCTGTACACGATTATATGCAAATTTCTTTATCATGGTATACAGTACCTTCCTTATTGCACCCACCTATAATCATGTGCTCATTTACACTCATTGTATTTACCTCCCTCACTGTATACTGTGTATACTGTTTATATATGCATATTATTTTGCACTGTGAAAATGCACATCTGATTACTGTATTTCATTGCCTTGTACCACACATGTGCAGTCACAATAAAGTTGAATCCAATCTAATCTAATATGTCCTCTTTCACAGATGGAGAGGAGGAACCACAGTCCACCATTAGATTGTCTGTTATGACACACAAGAAGGCTGGACCTAAATGTGACATGATGATGATTTAATATAGGATATATTGTTTTAATAAATATGATTATTTGAATGCTTATTACATTCTTTGTTTTAAAATTAAACATTTATCATTACAGCTTATGACAGACCTATCTTACAGGCAGCATTTTGACATGAAGTAGTAGGTAAACATGTTCTTAGGAATATTAATGAAGATTTGGTTCTATTTAAGTACAGAGTCTGATTTAGTGTCATCAGTAATGTATTTGCCAACAATTCTATGACAAAATGGCTGCTGTAAGGAAGGTCGACTATATTCAAAATATAGTAATTTCTATAAAAAAAAAATTCTAAATTAAAAAAAAAAAATTCGAAATTTTCAATATTCAAAAGCAAAAAATGGCATCTTAGTTGCCCATTAAATAAGGGTTAGAAGCAGAGTATTTAGTTATCAATCCACATAAAAAAATATAAAATTATTCCAAACTTATCCTCAATAAACAAAGATTATGTCTACTTATTCTCCCTGTAAAGTACCGTGAGTCAATACAGACACACTGAGTGCCTGGTCCTCACATTGATGGTGAAAAACTTTTTCTAAAACTTGGTGCTTTATGTAATCTAAAGGAATGTATTCATTAAGGGGGCCATCTAGTGTCCAGAATGACTATTTCTGTGTTTATATGTGCCTCAGAAATGCCGGTCCTCACTTTGTGGGTCTTTTTACCCGGTCCTCACTAAGTAGCAAGTACAAGAATGTGTGTGTGTGTGTGTGTGTTGAACAGGACATTCGGTTTTCTTTGTGTTCTCTCATCTATGTGTGTCACCATTTATTTGTGTAATGTATAAAAATGAAAACTGTGATTCTGCAGAAATGAAGGGACTTTCTCACACGTTGTGACACTAAAATCCATCCAGCAGTCGTACAGCGTAACGCCTATCCAAACAAGATAAACACCGGTGGATAAGAGTCAGTAGCTAATTCAGTAGATAATGTGAGTCTCTGTTATCTTTATTTTGTGTTTGTTTTAAAAGAAATAAAATAAAACTCTTCACTGCTCCTGTATATCACATTCTTCTCCAGAAACGTTGAGCAACCGTCTTTCTTTTGTATTCTTTTATTCTTCACCTGCTTGTTTAACAAAAACTCTCTCTCTCTCTCTCTCTCTCTCTCTCTCTCTCTCTTTCTCTCTCATGTCTCATTCTCTCTCTCTCTCTCTCTCTCTCCCTCTCTCTCTCTCTCTCTCTCTCTCTCTCTCTCTCTCTTTTCTCTATGTCTCATTCTCTCTCTCTCTCTCTCTCTCTCTCTCTCTCTATGTCTCGTTCTCTCTCTCTCTCTCTCTCTCTCTCTATGTCTCATTCTCTCTCTCTCTCTCTCTGTCTCTCTCTCTCTCTCTCTCTCTCTCTCTCTTTCTCTATGTCTCATTTTCTCTCTCTCTCTCTCTCTCTCTCTCTCTCTCTCTCTCTCTATGTCTGATTCTCTCTCTCTCTCTCTATGTCTCATTCTCTCTCTCTCTCTCTCTCTCTCTCTCTCTATGTCTCATTCTCTCTCTCTCTCTCTTTCTCTCTGCCTCATTCTCTCTCTCTCTTTCTCTCTCTCTATCTGTTTTTCTATCTCTCTCTATGTCTCTCTCTCTCTCTCTCTCTCTCTCTCTCTCTCTCTCTCTCTCTCTCTGTCTCTCAGTCTCTCTCTCTCTCTGTCTCTCAGTCTCTCTCTCTCTCTGTCTCTCTCTTTCTCCCCAGCAGGACGGGCGAGGTCGCCCCAAACGATTAATATAATAACTGAGCTTTTGTTGTAATTGTGTACGGAGTTGTTGAATTTCCAGTCCATAATTCCAGATCCGAACATCTCCTTTATGTTGCAGGAGGTTTCACAACGTCACTGAGGTTTTAAACAAAAGAAGAAAAAAAACCCCTAACAAACAGAAACAGGTTGATGTAGGAGTCTGTTATTCAAATGTTTTCTGGGAAATTATTGCTTTAAGAGATTAAATTACTCGAGCTTCAGATAAAAACCTGTCATCATCACTGCTTTAAAAATCCTCTCAGATACTGAATAAGAAGGGATTTATTACTCAAAACTAAACTGAGTCTGATATAAAAGCAGCATTCTGACTTTTATACAGATAACAAATATTTACGTTTCAATACTAAACCAATGAATTAAGATGATACGTGACCAAACAAACAAACAAACAAATAAATTATTAAATAAATATATTGATACTTTTTTAAAATAAATTTAAGCTGCAGCTTTGAAATATTCTACATTTTCTACGGTATGTGTGTGTGTTGTGTACGCGTGCATTGTTGTGTACTTGTGTGTTGTGTATGTGTGTGTTGTTGTGTACTTGTGTGTTGTTGAAGAGGAGGAAAGTTTCACAGCAGTGACAGAAAGCAGACATATTGAGGTCATTCAGCTCATATCAGCACTTACATGCCACACACACACACAAGCATGTTCACTTGTCTGTTTGTAATCAGGTGATATGTTGCAGTAATTGAGTTTAAACCTTCAGTAGTGTAGCGTTAATCTGTCCTGCTGTGTGGCCTGTGATGTTTATCACACTGCAGACACACACACACACACACACACACACACTGAACATACTCTGGAATGTCTCACACTGGCCTTTCTCACTTAGACTGTCTCACTCTCAGCTAGACCGTCTCTCTGACCTGTCTCTCTGACCTGTCTCTCTCTCTCCGGCACATGCAAACATTAAAATGAGATGATTTCTATCTAGCTACAGACCACAGTGAGACAGGTTGTAGTGAGACAGATTGTAGTAAGACAGATTGTAGTGAGACAGGTCACAGTGAGACAGGTTACAGTGAGACAGGTTGTAGTGAGACAGGTCACTGTGAGACAAGTTGTAGTGAGACAGGTCATGGTGAAACAGGTCACAGTGAGACAGGTCACAGTGAAACAGACTAGTGAGACAGGTCACAGTGAGACAGGTCATAGTGAGAGATTGTAGTGAGACAGGTCACAGTGAGACAGGTCACAGTGAGACAGCTTACTGTGGTATGTCTCCTTTAGACCTGTCTCACTGTGACCTGTCTCACTCCATGCTCAGGGTCTGGGTGGTGTGTTATCCTCTTTGCTATGTAAATCCCTCTCTCAGTGCACATACTTTCCCCCTGAATAATCTCTTTCCCAGGCCGAGCTTCAGGCGAGCAGCAGTCTGACCACGGCACCAGCTCCAGGTGTGGACGCTTCAGCTTTTATTAAACTTTATTCTCCGCTCTGTGCTTCTCAATACTTTCCAGACTGCGGGCTCTGAATAGGCTGCTAAATCTGTTAGCATGACTGAGCGTCATTTTAGGGTGACTCCTGAAGGAGGGATTAGATTAAGGGCAGAGATGTAGGTGCTGTAGATGCTGGAGGAACACATGCGTGAAGGGAACAGCACAATGAGCTCATGCTGAGATTTTATGATTTTACACAGAGAGAAAGCCACAATTACAGACAGACAAGTAGCTGAAACTGATTCTAGGATTCAACAAGTTATTAAAATCAATGCACATGTCTGTCATCTGGAACCCTGTACAGTGAGCTGTGGGCTTCTGGGTGTGCACTGGGGAGGTGAAGGTCTGGTTAGGCTGATGACTCCAGAGAGCTGAGGAGGAGGAGCCAAGCAAATGACTCCAGAGTGGTGAGGGGGAGGAGCCAAGCAAATGACTCCAGAGAGCTGAGGAGGAGGAGCCAAGCAAATGACTCCAGAGAGCTGAGGGGAGGGGCCAAGCAAATGACTCCAGAGAGCTGAGGGGGAGGATCCAAGCAAATGACTCCAGAGAGCTGAGGGGGAGGGGCCAAGCAAATGACTCCAGAGAGCTGAGGGGGTGGGGCTGAAACAGTGCTTATATAAGTTATTATTTATGACAACCACATACACATAGCTTTGTGTTGCAGATTTAGACATATGTCTAATAAATTTTTTATGAAAATCATATTTTTTAAATGTATAAATCTTTAATAATCTAACAATAAAACCTAGTCATCTTTTACTTTCTCTCTTATGCAGACGTGTTGTGTTTCACTTGTTTTTTTTTCACTTGTTCCCACAGTGAGTGATAAAGTGAGATTTAAAATCATTTTGTCTCCATCTGCGGCCGCTTTCCCTAAATCCTAGTTCATATGGGGGCCTGATGGTGGGATTGAGACCGTGCTGAGAGAGAGAGAGAGAGACAGAGAGAGAGAGAGCTGTTTGAATGTGAGAGATGAAAGGAGAAAAATATGAAACGCAAACAGGGAAACACGGGACGTGGCTTTGATGTTCAAACCTCACAAGTCTGTTCCTCTCTGAACACTGGGGCTTGGTCAACACACAACACACACAACACACACACACACACACACACACACAATATCATGTAACCAACACTAGAGAAAAAAGTGGAGAGATGGATGGATGAATGTTTACAAGACAAGATGGAAAAACAAACTGAAGGACGGATGGAATATGCAAAAAAGGTAGATGGAGGATTGTACAAATGAAGGGATGGGTGGATGGTGCTTTGGGTGTAAAAAATAAAGGGAAAGATGGATGCAGAAAAGAAAGGTTGTATGGATGGATGATGGATGGATGGATGGATGGATGGTCGAGACATTTGTGGATGAATAAAGGGATGGTAGAAGCCTGGTAGAAAAAAGACAAGGGATGAAAAATATACACAGATAAATAGATGGATAAGTACTGAATGAATGAGAGGGAAAAAACAGAGAGAGCAGAAGGGAAGGAAAGGAAAAAGAAAAGACTGAAGGGTCTTGAAAAGACTGAAAAGACTGGTGTGATATGGGAGAAGAGCATGCTGCACTTCCCTAACCACCTGCTGAAGGGCTCGAGTTTCACTTCAGGAAAGGCTGCTCGTGTTGGGCTGCGTTCTAAACTCCTCTCCTCCCTCACTCCCTTTTAGACGAGTGTGCTTTCCTTCAGCGATTGATCTGACGCCAGGAATGTGCTGAGAGAGAGAGACAGAGAGAGAGAATGAAAGAGAAAGAGAGAGAGTCTCTGTAATGGTCTCTCAGGCTTCACCACACGCACACAACAAACATGTTTACACAAATTTAATACCTGCCCTTCATCAGGCTCATGTGCACACAGTCGCAGGAACATTCACACTACAAACATTTTTTAATACTTTATTTCAGCTACACACTTTTTGTGTATTAAGTGTTTGGTTGCACAAAAGTAATGATATCCTGTGAAAGGGGTAGGTGTTAACATGGAAGATTTAGCTCACGTCTTACGTTCACTGTTTAGTCATCATTTTTTTTGTTTTAGCTCTCTTGAGTTTTGTGGGCGGGGCTAAGCCATAAATTAGCTACACCGTGATTGTGCTTGCTAATCCGTTAACATATGTACCATATGTGAGTACTGGAGAAAAGAAGTGTGCTGAAGTGAAGTATGATGGGATTGCTTCAGCTCCACCGTGTTTAACATCATGATTGTAATAGAACCTTGACAATGCCTACGTGACCTTTGGCCTCTCGGACACACCCTAACCCAAAAGTCAGGCAGTGTTTGCTCAGCTGGAAAGAGATGGACAAATTCTCCTTCTTCATCCTGAACCACTTTGAGGTGTGCGTGTGCGTGTGTGGTGTGTGTGTGTGTGTGTGTGTGTGTGTGTGTGTGTGTATGTATGTATGAGGGGCTCTCAGCTTTCCAGCAGCCAGTGTGTGTGTTTTTAGTGATGACGTTCCCTCATACAGGTCGTGCAGCTGCTCAGTAGCTGCTAGAAAACACAGTGTTCAGCTTTTGGTCTCGCTCTATGAGCTTGAAAAGGAGAGGATTGTGGGAAGTGGTGTTCTACATACCAGACGGGAATAACAGACGGATGACCTCATGATGCCTGCAGAACAAATAGAGGCTTTATCTCCTGATCTTTTATCATAACTCAGAACTGCTGAGTTATTTAAGAATATTAATCAACTAATCATTAATCATTAAATTTTTTCTAATCAATCACTTCTACTTTTACGTGGATGCCATTTGGTGTCTGAAAAATAAAATACTATGTGTGTGTGTGTATGTGTGTGTCTGTCTACAAAGTGCTTATAAAAGCACACGCATTCTGACTTCTCTCAGGGTTTGACCTCATCTGACGTGTGTGTGTGTGTGCCACAGTGCCTAGATTGTTGCCACCCGTTTTTATGAGGTTGCTTCCTCTCGACCAATCAGAGACAGAGAATTTCAAATGAGCGGTGATGCTGCTGTTTCTGTTGCTGCTGCTGCTGCTGCTGTGTGTGTGTGTGTGTGTGTGTGTGATATTTCATATTCTTTTCTTAAGCTGATGGAGGATAAATAGCTCACTTTTAAACCCTGTTATATGAAACTCGCTCTCTTTTAACTGTTTTACAAATATTGAACACACGCACACAGGTATACACACACACACACACACACACACACACACACACACACATACAAAACCCAGATAACATTCAGTGTTCACACAGATACTATACTGGCAACTCAGTATATAATGTGACAGCTTTCTCTCTCTCTCAGGTAAGTAACTCACCTGTTTATCTTCCACTGGAGTAAATAAGTTTGTTCTCTTATTGTTTACTCTTATAATTAGGTCTGACACACACACACACTCAAGGCTTGGGGCTTTTCTTGCATAGGCAGGTTTCCATGGAGACACTCGGCTAAAAATAACCATGGAGACGGCTTCCCCATGCCAATCGCCAACGCTGAGAGTTTTGATGCCTGAGCTACGTCACACACACACACACACACACAATATATTTTAAACCTATTTCATCTCATGTTTTATTTCACATGCAGGCCTCTAGTTCCCACCCCCACTGACTTTGTGACCAATCAGAGCACAGATCCCGCCTCCTGCCCCTCCTCAAATTTTTTTCTCATATTGTTTTTCAGCTTTCTTTTCGCCTGAAAATTAACTTGCCTTTGTGTGTTTGTGTGTGTGTGTGTGGTGGGTGCAGGAACTAGAGGAGCTAAAATTCGCATGAATGCTTTTGTGGAGACGGTTATGTAAGAAAAGCTTTCTGAGGAACTGACCTGGAACACACACACACACACTCTATATTTAAAAAAAAGCTCAGTTGATGGATAGACTGTGTGTGTGTGGTGGGGGTGGGGGTGGGGGGGTTGGCTGGTGTATGGGATTAAGGACTGAATCCTTCAAGTCATGCCATGTGTCCCCCTGACAGTCTAGAGGGAGCTTTATACCTGTTTACACTTGCTTACTCACTGTCTGTCTATCTTTCTGTCTGTCTGCCAGTCTCTCTCTGTCTCTCTCTCTGTCTCTTTGTGTGTAGTGTGTGTATTGATCCATGTGTAGGTTAGTCTGTGAGTCCAGTCCAGGTCTTCATGCAGCTACTCACATACCTGAGTCAGGTAACCTGACCTCAGAGACATGCCCAATGTTTAAACCTCACTAATACACACACATGTGGAGTGAGCAAGGTTACACACACACACACACACACACACACACACACACACACATTAATAAGTACAGTGCTTTAAATCTGTTTTTGTGTGTGTGTGTCTTTATCCAAATCACATTTAAAAGACCAGTGTATGCAGGATAACCTTTGACCTCAGAGCTTGTTTTGCTCAGATCAGACTGATTCCTGTTAAAGTGCCGTAACGAGGTGCACAGAGGTCAAAGGTCATGAATGTGAACAGAGACACTGATTCCTGGGATTAGCCGTGACCCATGACTGAGTGCTTTGTGTGTGTGTGTGTCTGTGTGTGTGTGTGTGTGTGTGTGTGTGTGTGTGTGTGCGCGTGTGTAAAGACCAAATGAGTCCTCAGAATAAATCACTTTACAGCAGAGTGTGATGTAGTGAACCAGGAGTGTCGTTTCACACATTAAAAGGTGTATGTGTGTGTGTGTGGGTAATAGGGTAAAAAGCAGAATTTAAAATGATTATTAGTTATAAGAAAGAAATGAAGTAAATTAACGTACAAGTAGTTAAAAAATGGCAGATAATAACAACAGATAATCTGATCATTTGAAAATTTCATTTATTTTTGCTTTTTTTTCCTTTAACATTTTAAAATGAATGCATTAATTAATTCATTTATTAATTTATTTATTCATTAATTTTCTTTTTGCATTATGTTTTACTATTTTAAATGCTTTTTGTTGTTATAGCCTTTCTATTAATTTATAAATTAATATTTTAATAACAGGCATAAATAAAAAAATTAAATGAAACAAATAAAATGAAAAAGATTAGGATGGTTTGTATTAAAAGGATGTTTTATATTTAATATGTGATTTAATTTAATGATGCAGGATGTGTGAGACTTTTTTTTTGGCTGTGTTTACTTTGGGTTTTGGTTTGTTATCCACTAGAAAACAAGTGGGCAGGGCTACAGGATCTGATTGGTTAAAGCGCAGGTTTGAATTGGTCCTTGAAGCCGTTACCATGGAGACGTCGTCTACATTTCCACAACCCCGAGTGTTTGTGTAATGTCTGGTTGGCTGAGGTGCTACCTCTCTGTCAGGGTCACATAATCAGTGAAGAAGTTCAGAACAGGAAGTAGAGGAGATAAACAAACGTGTGTTTCCGTTTTTCTGATTAAAGTGAATTTATCAGCATTATCTTTAATCTGTGTGTGTGTGTGTGTGTGTGTGTGTGTGAGGGGACAAGTCGTCTCTCTCCTCATGTGTTCCTTTAATCAGCAGAGCAGGCAGATCAATCATATAGATATATGTTGTAGTGTACACACACACACACACACACACACACACACACACAAACAAGTTGTGTACTTGGGTACACAAAACAGTGGAGATGGAAATGGAAATGGAGCAGTAAAACAGTGTGTAAATATGTCATGTCATGCTTAATCACTCTAAACCTCATGTCAGATTCTATAGACCTGTGTAATTATCTGCCTCTGTGCAGGAAAAAACCCCAGGACGTGTCAGTGTGAGAGATACTTTTAACGTCCCAGCATTCTCACTGACCAGTTTAAACAAAAGCTGTGATAAAAATGCCTCCTCTGTCCATCCAACAGCAACAGTTAGAACACTGATCTCACTCAGGAACCCAGGACAAAAAACTGCTGTGTGTGTGTGTGTGTGTGTGTGTGTGTGTGTGTGTGTGTGTGTGTATGTGTGTGTGTGTGTGTGTGTGTGTGTGTGTGTATGTGCGTGTGTGTGTGTGTGTGAGAGTTTAAAAGTTCAGCACTCAGCATGGGGTTGTAAAAGACTTTGAATCCACATTACACCCACACATCACAAACACACACACCAAGCCTCATTTAGTACAACTGATAGAAAGCCACACCCCTTTCATTGAGACTAATTTTAAAAAGCCACACCCCCTTTATTCAGACAGATAGAAAGAACACACCCACATGAGTGGAACTGACACAAACATTCGCACGCAGAGGCCAGGTTTTATCTGATTTTTGTGTTGTTTTCTTACTGATTTTTGGTGATTAGTTTTAGTATTTTAACAGACTCTCTCTCTCTCTCTCTCTCTCTCTCTCTCTCTCTCTCTCTCTCTCCCCCCCCCCTCTCTATTCTCTCTGCAGCTGTATCGAGTCTGGATGTTGAGAGTAAACTCAGTGAACACTTCCAGTCTGCTTGGCAGCTGCACAGAAATGTCTTTGCCCCGTCGAGTCGGCCGCCATGTGTCGAGGAGCTTCACCACAACGCCAAACAGAGCCTGAGAGCGTTACACCGAGGTCCGAGCACTCTCCAAGGACTAATCCATCAACCACTAATCAATCATTAATAACTATCAGTCAACAATAATTAATAATCTCTTAGTCAGCAGCAAACACTGAACACTTATTTCTAACTGATTAATGATGATTAATTATTTTTATTATTCATTCATTCATTCATTCATTGTCTACCACTTATCTGAACTATTCTCGGGTCACGGGGAGCCTGTGCCTATCTCATTGGGCATCAAGGCAGGACACACCCTGGACGGAGTGCCAACCCATTGCAGGGCACACACACACTCTCATTCACACACGCAATCACACACTACAGACAATTTAGAGATGCCAATCAACCTACAATGCATGTTTTTGGACTGGGGGAGGAAACAGGAGTACCCAGAGGAAACCCCCGAGGCACGGGGAGAACATGCAAACTCCACCCACACATGGCGGAGGCAGGAATCGAACCCCCAACCCTGGAGGTGTGAGGCAAACGTGCTAACCACCAAGCCACTGTGCCCCCCATTATTATTATTATCATTATTATTATTACTGAGGGATTATTGAGTAAACTGTGTGGTCAGTGCAGCTGTGTGTGAACTGAACGTTTACACTGCCCTCTAGTGGAAATTAAGGGAAATCACAGATATTTTCTACTCTTTATTCTTAAGCGTGTGTGTGTTACAGATCAGCAGCAGAGACAGGATGTCAGTGAACGAGAGCGGATGGTGACCCTCTTGATAGCCCCGCCCACACCCACTTCTCCCTCCCACCACACCCACCATACGGTAATCACACACCTCCAGTGACCTGTCTGTCTGTCTGTCTCGCTCTGTCTGTCTGTTTACCCACCTGTCTGTCTGCTCACTTATCTTATTGTGTTCTCTCTTTTGTTCATTTGTTTTCTGACTCAGTCCATTCTTCTTCTATCAGTCCATTTATTAGTTTGTTTTATGTGTGTGTGTACATTTGTGTATCTGTTTCTTTGCAGGACACAAAATGAATAAATGTAATAAAATCCAGTATCCAATTACAACTTATTTAAATTAAAAAATTTTAAACATTTATTTGGTAAAATGAAGAAATGTAAATGTCCTAAATGTAAACTTGCTAAAAGGATTACAGTATGTAATATGACATTATAGTAAATTATTTTTTATCCTTATTCATCACAAAACTGTTATAATGTCATACTGACTCCACTACAGCTACTCTCACTGTTCACACTCAGGGCTGATGACGTGACACTGCTTTATTTTCAGTGTTGTTGTTGTTGTTGTTGTTGTGTCATTGGTATATTTTTTTGTGTGTTTGTTTGTGTTATAGTTTGACAGTGTTCAATCCTCTTCCCCTACTGAATGTTGTCACTTCTCTCGCCGGAGCAGACAGGTACAGCACTAGATCACTAGCTCAGCAAGTCGCACTGTCCACTAACCCCTAACCCCTAGAGCCCTAAATCCTAATCACTAATCCCCCAACCCCTAATCAATAACACCAAACCCCTACACTCTAACCCCTTATCACTAAACCCCTGAATACTAACCCCTTACCAGTAATCCCTAATCACCAACTCCGAACCCCTTACTAAACCCTCACTCCTAACTTCTTGGTATCTTTCCTGAGTTCCCTGATCACCTCAGCACTTTTTCTTGTAGACCTGCACACAAATATAACATGTTTCCATCCATTCAATATATTGGACAGATACATGACTATTAATAGTGGTTAATGCTCTGGGAATAGTGACACACACACACACACTTATAGAAGCGTAGAAGCATGTAGTCTGATGTTTTATAATGATGGGTTTTTGTCTTGATAATGTGTGTGTGAGTGTGTGTGTGTGTGTGAAGCTGAAAGCTGTAATCACACAGCAGTTCTGAATGTTACAGTTTCACCCACAAACCAGCACAAACTGCTGAATGTGTAAGAAAAATATGCAGCTTTCACCGTCATGTCTTCTGGAACTCTCATTTCCACACTCCCTCATTTTCATCCGGAATCTCGCTTTATTTTAATTCATTTAGATTTTGGAGTTTCTGGCTCCGCTCTATCGCTTCACCAAGTTTGCCTCATATTTACTCACCAGTGTCACGTCTCCTCTGAGCTTAAGAAGTGTTTAAAAACTCTCTCTCTCTCTCTCTCTCTCTCTCTCTCTCTCTCTCTCTCTCACTCTGTCTCTCTCTCTCTCTCTCTGTGGCCCCTGTTTTTGCTTTGATTTTGCCTTTCATCACACACACACACACACACACACAGAGCCCCTCTCTTTGTGAGACGTTTCTATGGTAACTACCTGCTTTGTGAACCCCATTTATTGTTAGGCGTTGCCTGACTTTGACCCCGTTTATGGTGTGTGTGTGTGTGTGTGTGTGTGTGTGTGTGTGTACACATTGTGTATATATGGGAAGCTGACACTCTTGGCACTCTTAGTTAGCTCGCATTCAACACACTGTGAGGTAAGTGTTTACTTTAACTTCATACAGAACAACTTAGATAGGATGAGCAAACACACACACACACACACACACACACACACACACCCCACACTGAGTGTCTTCTATTGCTGTTTTCTTGTTTGTAACTCTGACATGCAGATCCTTTACTAACACTGATCCCTGATACAACATCCCCCCGTTGCTCTCTCTCTCTCTCTCTCTCTCTCTCTCTCTCTCTCTCTCTCTCTCTCTCTCTCTCTCATTGTAATATAAACATCTCTCCTCACCGCATTGTGTCTTATGTTTCAAGGTGGATTCCGATCCTGATTCTGTGACTTTAGGTCACAGACCTAAGTTCCCGATTCCCAACATTCCCTCCCTGCTGGACACACAGACCAACTGGAGCGTTGCTCTGCCATTACCAACTCCTGAGGACAGGATGAAGAGCCAATCACAGGCCATTGTGTCCTGCGTGGTGCCCATCGACGTCACAGGTAAATACGAGGAAATACGTTAAATACGTTTTTTAAATCGTCTGAACTGGAATCAGAGAGCTCTGTGTGAATTCACACTCTTCTAGCTAGGCTATATTAGCTCCTAAACTAATCCTCATGCTAATTTTGTGCTTCATCATGAGGTCAGATTATGTAATGATCAGCGTTCAGAGTGTTAAAGCTTTGCAATATGACATAAATATCATATCATGATTCTGATTCTTTGATACACACAATTTCTTAACACAATTTTTTTTTTTACATTTTATGATTAAATAATTGCATATGGTTTTATCATAACACAAGCTGCTTAGATTTCAGTTTGTAATTATTTAATTAATACATATAATATATACACTGACCAGGCATAACATTATGACCTAATATTGTGTTGGTCCCCTTTTGCTGCCAAAACAGCCCTGATCTGTCATGCACTGTGTATTCTGACACCTTTCTGTCAGAACCAGCATTAACTTCTTCAGCAATTTGAGCAACAGTAGCTCGTCTGTTGGATCAGACCACACAGGCCAGCCCCACGTGCATCAATGAGCCTTGGCCGTCCATGACCCTGTCGCCGGTTCACCACTGTTCCTTCCTTGGACCACTTTTTGTAGATACTGACCACTGCAGACCGGGAACACACCACAAGAGCTGCAGTTTTGGAGATGCTCTGATCCAGTTGTCTAGCCATCACAATTTGGCCCTTGTCAAGCTCGCTCAAATCCTTAAGCTTGCCCATTTTTCCTGCTTCTAACACATCAACTTTGAGGACAAAATATAATATATCCCACACACTAACAGGTGTCATGATGAGGACATAATCAGTGTTATTCACTTCACCTGTCATTGCTCAGAATGTTATGTCTGATTGGTGAACAATCCCTCAGAAAATATCATAACATCAGCATTAAATCATCGTATTGGACAGCTCTGCCTGATAAAACTATTAATTATTATTATTATTATTATTATTATTATTATTAAATGTAAATGTGTAAATGTAACCTGTATTAAATATATGCAAGTATATGCACGTGTATGATTTTTAAAAATAATCAGATTTAGAAGTTCATACAACAATTATTGAAAGATTATCAATCTATGTTTAATTCTGCTTGTAATTTCATAGAGAATATTGAGCAACACGATTATTGTTCGATTATTAATTTATTCAAGTTGTTATTGTTAGCTGTGTCTCAGGCAGCTCAGTGGCACAGTTCTCTTCTCACACAGACAAGTCTGTAGTTTCTTTCTTTCTTTTTTGTACATGCACTGAACTGTGCGTGTCATTTTCAGAGGATTCCTCCATCGCTGCTCGTCCCTCGGTGGTGTCTGCCTTCCTCAGTGAGACATCTTTTAAATGTCCATTAATGTCCATACCTCATCTCTTCCAAACCCACCATCCGCTAGAGAAAAAAGAGAAAGGAAGACAGATGAGAGATGTTTCGATTTTAAGGTTTAGGTAGACACATTTCCCCCAAAAAGGTTAAAATAATTTTAAAAGTAAACTAGGTTTCGAAAGTAACGTTCTAAAAGCTGACGACTTTCAGGCTGCCCTCGGGCCTTAATTTGTGCCAGGAAATGCAAAGCTGTGAGACGCTACTCCGCGCATGCTAATTAGCTGCATTAAAATTACAAAAGGGGCCGAGCGAATTAATCCACTCTGGACTGGAATGAAAGCTTTAAATGATTATTTTTTGTCCCAAAATTGCTAACAGGAAATGATCTTTATAATAATTTGCATAACGTTTACCAACCTGTAGTCACTTAATCATTTGATGTTTGATCCTATGTGGATGCATATTTTATCCATAATTGCTAACAATTAACATAATTAGGATGAGCATCATGAAGATTTCCATAAAGCTAATCAACACCTACTAACTTGTATTCGTTATTAGCAATACTAGACGTTTTGGGTGATTCTTTTTAGGTGTTAATAGATTTTTTTTAAAAATTATGGTGAGAAAATTTTATTTTGTTTGTAATGGTTGTCTGTTGTCATTCCCTTGCCGCGCCTCCCTTTTTTCCCTTGCATGAATTTGTGTATTATTGCCCAACACTAATCTCCATCCATAAACATCAATCATAAAAGTTTATTCAACCATTTTAACCATTTAAAAAAAACAAAAAACTGAACATGCTCTGTTTTTTAAAGTAGCAAATCTTGGGTTTAATTATATTGTGGGAAATAATATAAGACATGGTTAGCGGCTAGAATTAACAGCTTCCATGAGGACAGAGTGTGAGAAACAGGAGGGTTTGGCAGAGAGCAGCTCCTCATGTCTTGGCGCTCTTCACAGGGGCCGGGTTCGACAGAGACGCCAGTGTTCGCTGCTCACTAGTCTACTCACAGTCAGTGCTACAGAGGAGACGGAAACTGAGAAGAAGGAAAACTATCACGGGCATTCCCAGACCAGTGTATCAAGACTTAGGCATGTAAACCTTCCAATCTAATCACAGTTAATTTTACTGCTTTTGATTATTGCTTTAAGATTACTGGTAAGCACTTAATAAATAATGTTCTCCTTCTTTTCCAGACTCTGATGAGTCTGCTGTGGCTAGCGAGCAGACCGTCATAGTGCACTCCAGCCCTGAAGCTTGCCAAGAAGACCTCACACTCACTCGTCTCAACACCAGAGACTCTGGCTGCCAGACGGAAGACTTCCTGATTGCTGTTGCGGCACCATCTCGCAGACGGATCAGAGCTCAGAGGGGTCAGAGTGCGACTTTTCCACTTTCCCGTTCCACAGGAAACATACCGTCCCTGCCAGACAGTTCAGATACCATGTTTACCACCCCCATCAGCTCACATTTGCGCTCACAAAGCCTTCCTCGAGAAGGAATTAGATTACTTGACAAAGTCCAAATCAGTAGCGATAATGATGAAGAAGATGGAGATCTTTCACCATTTGAAGGAGAAGAATTCCTTCCTGTACCAGGAGAGGACACACTAAAAGATGAAGAAGAGAGCACCGATGACCAGGTACAACCAGATAGGCAGCTAGGTAGCTTCAACCAGCATCCCGAGAGCCCAGAGCACGTGTGGATACAGAGAGATCGGTCCCGTCTGCCTTGTAAAACTGATGAGATCTCGTCAAGCTCTGACACATTCAGCAGCCCTATTCACTCCAACGCTGGAGTTCTGGCCAGCCAGATGGACCACAAGGAGGACCACCAGTCTTCCAGTGGAAACTGGAGTGGCAGCAGTTCCACATGCCCTTCACAGACATCAGAGACAATTCCTCCTCCTGCCTCACCACCACTGACACACTGTGACTCAGAGCTGTCTCTGAACATAGCTCTTAACATCACAGAAGAGTCTGCTGAGCCATACTCTGGAGGCAGGCTGCAAGGTCTGCGGGGCCACCGAACAGGATCGTTCACTTCAACAGCAACTGACATGTTTGATGATGCTGGAGGTAACACAGCAAGTGAAGCTGACTGGAGTTATCCTCAACATAAGCACAACAGGTCCTGTCACAAGGACTTCAGCCTTGAAAACTCTAGGGATGGGGAGGGCAGCCTTGAGTGCCCCAGTTTTGTTAGCATAACCACAATCGATAGCTTAGATAAGCCTCCATCTGACAAGGCTGACACTACATCATACTTCTCTGTGGATGCAGAGGGCTACTATACCTCCATGCACTTTGACTGTGGTCTTAAAGGCAGTAAAAACTTCACGTACAACTATGCATCTGTTGACCAGCAAAATGAAGAGTACAGAGGCCATGCATCAAACGGGAGACGCAGTCTTTCTCTAAGGAAGCCAAAGGTGAAGCCATCGCCTCCAGAACGCTGTTCATCATTAAAGAAAAGTAGCAGTCATGCTGTATTAGCCCCTGAAACAAGTGAACCAAAGATAATGAGTGAGCAGCGCTTACCAGTGTCTTCCAAGGACAGAAATTTACCATTGGCATCAAGTGACCCCTCTGACCAGCCAGAGGATGAGCAGCTGGTGGAGGCCTGGGATGGACAGATTTCTAATCAGATTCCAGATGTAGCTTTGCATGGCTCCACAGACAAACAGTCCTTAAAGAATAAGGAATGTGTGTTCAAGGAGTCTGACTATGCAGATCTCTGGCTTGTTAATGACTTGAAGTCCAATGATACTTATGGATCTTTGTCAAACTCCAGCACTGCTACCGGGACAACAGTCATCGAATGCATGAAGTCACAAGAGAGCTCAGAGTCACAGTCTGGCTCAAGGGCAACCACTCCTTCACTGCCATCTGGGGAATCTGAATTTAGACTGCCTTCCCCAGAGAAGTTGGTAAATCTAGCGTCCCCTTCCAGTGGCTATTCAAGCCAGTCTGAGACACCAACATCTTCATCTGCCTTTTTTCCAAACCCTAATCCTTTGTCCCCCATTGGTGGAAAGAGAAAACCAAAAGTCCCAGAGAGGAAGTCTTCCCTCACTTCAGTGCAAAAGCGCACATCCAAAAAGGACCTTGAGCTACCCATTATACCCCCTACCCATCTCAACCTAAGTGCCTTTCACAATGGCAAGAAGCCATTATCCCCCAGAAATCACATCCATATCCTTAACAACAGGAAATACAAAGTGTCTGTGGCCACAACTGAAAATGTTGAACCTGGCAACACCAGTCCTTTGGAAGTCACCCCTATGATGCTTCATTCTGTGCAGCTACGTTCAGTTGGCAAACCTGGTGAAAAAAAACATAATCCGCCTTGCACAGATGCTTCCACTAGACCTAAGAGACCCACTATAAGCAAACTCAATGTGTCCAGGAAGCCTCCACCTTATAGAGCTCCCACCAGTGAATCCCTCTCTCAAGATAACTGTGAATCCATGTTTACTCCTACAGATGAACCAGAGTTTGTGAGTCTACCGAGGATTTCATTTACAAAAAACAGATTTGACAGGATAGCGCCGACGCGTCTTTGGAGCATGAATGCTTTCACTGTATCTTCTGAACAAGTAAACCGAGATGATATGATGTCAGTCATATCAAAGGGTCAAAATGTACCTGCTGAGCCGGAGGGACCTTATCCTCAGAGCAGTATGGAAACAGAGGAGGACCAGGAAGTGATGCTTGGGGTAACAGAAAAAAACACCAAAACAGAATCACTACCTGGTCATGATGGTAGACTCCCTACAAGAACGGAGAAATTTGATCAAGTGCCTGACTTAATCCTTCACTCATCGCAAGGTTCATCAGAAATTGATCCAATTAGTGATAACAGCAATCATAGAGAGGAATCAGTATCATCAGGTGGTCCAACCAGAAGTGCCTCACAGGAGACCATGGGAGAAGTGTCTACACCTGATACAGAGGATTACTTCAGCAAAGGTTAGTGACTGCTCCAGAATTGGTCCTCTAACTCAAACCTTCTTGGCTAGCTTCCTACCTGCTTGCATGGTATCTTGAATGTATTAAGCAGATCAAATTAGATGTACTCTTGAAATTCCTTTGCAGAATCCACACCTAGTGATCCAGTAGTGTCCCCTTTCACAGATGAATCAGCAACAGAGGATGACAGTGTTTTCCTTTCCCCTAGTAAAGCTCGTACAACCGAGGATCTCTTTGCCATGATCCACAGGTATGCTTCAAAATTCAGGTTTATTCTGTCGGTAGTAATAAAAGAATTCTGCATTTTCTTTTTACCAAATTGATTACCAAGTTTATGCTATACATAAGTTTAGAATCTATTACTACCCTCAATTCAAGGTCAAAAAGGAAAGTCCTCGGCCGAAAGGACTCGAAAGGAGATTTGGCCATTCGGAGTCCCTTGAGTGCTTCTCCTGCCGCCTCCCCAAGTGCCCCTGTTACACCAACAAGCTCCCTACGAACACCAAGCCAAATATACAGGAGTGTCAAAAAGTCCAACACTTCCAATGAGGAATTCAAACAGCTTCTTCTTAAAAGGGGAAGTCGCTCTGATTCAGGCTATCGCATATCGGCTACTGAGATCCTAAAAAGTCCCATCGCATCGAGAACTTTCAGTGACTCCCTGTCAGAAGGTACAAAGCATCCTGAAGGTTTCCCTTCGCCATTCCAGCTGCACTCTCCGGAGAAAATATCTGAGGTTTTTCATAGCCCCTACCCGAAAGCCAACGTGGAGGGGTTCTCCACAAAAGTTTTTAGTTCTTCCAGACAAGGGCGTTCAAGGTTACCACCAGCTGCAAACAGCAGTCGTTACAGCACACGCAGCCGACTGTATACAACACCCATGCAGGCCATTTCTGAAGGGGAAACGGAAAACTCGGACGGAAGTCCACATGATGACCGTTCCTCTTAAACGAAGAATGCACCTTCTACCAGGTGTTTATAAAAAAAGAAAACACAAAATGAAAACTACTAAAGCTGGTTGTTGTTTTTTTTTTTTTAAAGATTGATTAAGTGGTTTTAAACTGAGTTACCTTTGCCCTTTTGTAGCCAAGAGGAAAAAAATGTTTACAACTCATGAAATCGTCTACGTATCTGTAGTGGTCTTTTGCATTATCTTGCAGATAATTGCATAATGCAGAAAAGCTCATTTTAAAAATGTTGTTATTGCATTTTATATGGGCATTAACTGTGAAATAAATATGAAACTGTCCATGATAGAGAAATGTAGGACAATCAGATAGTGGCCTTTTACACTGTTGTAGCAATGAGTTGGTTTCCTGCACAAATATTTTATAGCATGTGTCAGAAGATTGATCTGAATTTAGCTTGAAATGACCCTCATTTGGCAGAAAAATTTTGCAGGTTAATACTTGCTTTAGATTTGCACTTCTTTGAAACTATCATTTTAAGTAAACTAAAATAAATATGCAAAAATATCTTAAATAACGATATAAGATTCATCCCTGAAAATAATTGAAGTTTCTTTCTTTGAGACCCAAAGCCCCTCTGTGTGCATTTATTACGTTAAGCTCCTGTGAATCATAATAAGCGACAAGCCATTGGGTGTTTTTACGAAATTGGCTTTGAAAAGTGAGGTCCAAATATATTAAACCCCTGAACACATGCTTCTTAGAATGTTTCTGATGCCATATTATGTTGACTCATTTATTCAAATCCTATAAGGATGATTACACCAGACTTCTGAATTGGTTCAGTGGTAAGAAAAACATCATGTGACTGTTTGTATATGTGTGTGTCTGCTAAGTCTGAAAATATTCAACATATTTGACCCTTTGAGAAGCAAAAGGAAAAGCAAACTGATGTGTAATGAGGTTTAATTAAGTGCAGAAGGTTCAAGTTTAAGTCAGACTTTAAAGGATTGTGCTGAGATTGTGGTGTCGGAACATCAGGAGTTTGCAATGTCATTCGGGAGAGTTTAGGAGCTGAGATGGGAATGTAGAAGGATTCGAAATGTTAAAGAAAAAAAGCTAAAAAAAAAAGTTAGTAGTAGGTAACGAAGGAGAAGTGCAGTCATGTGTGTGAGAGAGAAAGAGCAGGTGTGTTAGTGTAGGTGTTTAGAAATGTTTAGACAGTTTCTATAAAGAAGATTACTAAGATTTCGAGTTTTGGTAACGAGAGGCTGGATTCGGTATTTTTCATAAACAGAAATAACAATTTATTTTTATCCTTTACTTTCGGTACTAAGTGACAAATCCTTTAAAAGATCATGTGAATTGATTTATAAAACATTTTAGACATTTTATTTATAAATTTGTCTAACGCTACGTTTCTGTCATCAGATGACTAAGCTCTAGTGAAGAAACACAACACTGGTCTGAAAGACAACTTTAACCACTGTAATGTATTAATGATAAGCTAGTGTGTTCGTGCTAACGTGTCCTTTTATCTGCCAGATCCTTATGGGTGGAGCTCTGTGACCGTCCAAAATATTTAATTTTTCTAAGTTACCCAATGCTCTGTTTTGTTCTTAATTGTCTATTAGTTAAAAAGTGTAACACAACATCCTGAATGACTCCCTGTGTAGACTAAACGCTGTTACACAACACTGCCGCTGAGTTCTGGATTGTGATTGGTCAGAAATTCTCTATAACAGCAGCTCTGACAGTAGTACAGCCGCAAAACACAGGTTTATATTAACACACTCGTTTATATTCGTTATCGTTTCTATAGTAACAGCTCATTCACCTTTATGATCTGCATCCACAGCTAAAAAACCACATGTAACCGTTGACCTGGTGAAGTTTTCTGTAAGGATAAATGTCTTTGTGTGTGAAAGGCGTCTCCAATGTCAGTGCTGTGTAACAGTCAGAGGTGAAGCTGGAGCTTCAGGTTTAGGACGTTTTGCAGTTTCTTTTGCTGTTGAGGGGACTGTTGTTTATAGCTGCTATAGTTTCAAAGAGATTAAGTGTAACTATAAACAGATAAAAATACAAAGTGCTGTAGCCTTAATTCACACCCTGTATGTCCAGTAGGGAGCTGTTTGGGATTCTGTGCTGTTTACTCTTCAGCTGAATAAAATGAAATGGTGGAATTTTGCTAAATCGGTTAATAAAGCTAATAATTACAGCTGGAAGAGTACAGCTGAATTACAGTCGCTTTAAACTGAACACGCAAAAATGCAGAGATAAATATTCATTCCAGCATGCTGTGTTATTGCACTGATACAGGCGACTATATGAAGTTTTGTCTTTTGCTGTAGTAAAACTATTTGTACAAAAAAAAAAAACAATGAAAGAAGTAATCTGCATTTATATTCTGAGCTTCCTCAACAGGCAGCGACGCTCAGAAGAGAGGAAACAGTGCATGTAACACAACGATAACACCAGCACTCACACAGACAGAGACAAACACCTCGTTAATGCTGATTTTATGTGTGTGTGTGTGTGTGTGTGTGTGTGTGTGTGTTTTGGTACGAGCAACGCCTCACTCAGACCGAAAGCTTTGAACAACCAGTAAGCATCACTTTTGTATGTTTTGTACAGATTTGTGTATATATGTATGTGTGTATATATGTATGAGACTTTTTCAAATATTACTTTTTGTAAAAAAAAAAAAAAAAAAATCTTTTCAGAGTTTACATGAATTCCAAGCTTTTGTATATTTTTTTCTTGGCGCTGTTTTGAGTCTTGTATTTATTTTTAGTAAACTCTGTGGAATATCTGCCCTTAAGCTGTACAGCAGCATGATGTGCTGGTGTGTGTGTGTGTGTAAAGGGAATGCCAATAAATGTGACTGCTTTAAACAACACTGCGTTTGTGGTGTGTGTGTGTGTGTGTGTGTGTGTGTGTCTTTCATGTAAAATGACACATATTAAAGATAATGATAATTAAACATAATTACAAGGAAAGGAAAAGAAAAAAACGTTTCTGAGATCAGAACATTAGATGTGAGAACGTCTGAGAGGACTGAGACTTAAAACACCATCACCATCATAATCATCATTCATTAGTATTAAAGCACATAACAGTTCTCTCAGGTTACACACAACGTCCCTGTTCTTACACACTTTCTTTTTTATCACGGTTAATATTCTCCAACTTTCTACATCCAGAGACGATTTGATTGTGAGCGCTGCTGCTTGTCTGAAATCCACGAACAGAAGGACAGCCAAGTCACAGGACAGCTACTGATACACTAATGATGATGGAGAAATGTAATCGCAGCATGCTAATGAACAATAAATTATCTTATTATAACCTGAAGCTCTCCAGCTGATGTCTAGGTTATGCTGATTGATGAGTTGCTGTCATCACAGATCTATCGTTAAAGGATCTTCATCGTATAATCTGTATATCACACAGTGTGTTACAGAATCACTACATAGATTATGGTACAGGATCTTATTAAACTTAAAACACACCGAGTGTAACACTGCCTGGATTTAGTTATATTGTTTAGATGGAAATGTTAAATAAAATGAATTTACACTCGGCCAACATTTAAAAGGCTGAGTGCACCTTTAAAACACGACCGCTGTGCGTTCCTCGAGCGGCCGGAACGCCGTGTCCGCGCATGCGTAGTGCGCCGCTCAGTGTCCGTGTGCAAGGAGGAACTGAGCAGTTTCCCTAAAATAAACATCCACCTCTGTGCAACATCAGCGCCCAGGAACAGCAAGAGACATAGAAACACTGAATCATGTCTTCACACGGTAAGCGCTGGTGTTTATATTGCGCTTTGGGACCGAGAAAGAAAGAAAGAAAGAAAGAAAGAAAGAAAGAAAGAAAGAAAGAAAAGGGAAAGGGAAAGGGAAAGGGAAAAGGGGAAAAGTGTGAGCTGAAAGAAGCGCAGCGCTGTTGTGTTCATTCTGTGTGTCCATGCACACATTCAGGGATATTTTGTAGCCTAGACTACAACAGTAAGGGTTGGAAAAGCTTCCAGGTTGATTTAGTGCCCTACATAGGCAGCCTACGTAGTGGACTTTATTTTATAGACAGGTTTATTTGTATGCACGCATGCACACACACACACACACACACACACACACACACACACACACAAAATACATACATACATACATACATACATACACACACACATACATACATACATACATACATACACACACACACACACACACATATATATATATATAAAATATATAGATAGATAGATAGATAGAGAGATAGAGAGATTGAGAGAGAGAGAGCGCTGTATCCTAAATGACCTCTTTGTGAACACTGCATGTATCTAAGGCGTTATTTCATCCCGTACATGTAGTGCACTTGTAAGGGGAGTGAGGGATATTTGGCAAACATTTTCTTTAAAGTCACTTTGATCGAAATCCGTTCCAAGGTGAAATAAAACTCCTTTATGTTCCTCAAACTCTTCTATTCCAGGAAGTTCATTTATTATAATCCTGTAATACTAAGGTTTCATTAGGCTTCTGAATGTTTCAGCAGAGCTTTCTGGATTGTGAATGTCTATTGTTGCCCCCTCCCTTATTTAATGTGTGTTTATGTTTCCTGCAGATGACTGGGAGACTAAACTGGAGATCAGGGCGTGCAGTTTAGGTGGCAGTCCTGCAGGGGGCGACAAACACAGAGACTGCAGCTCCCCGACTGACTCCACTGTACCCTCACTCCTCTATACACTCATTCACAATCCATTTAGTTTTTTATTCTTGTTTTTCTGATAAACAAATACAAAGTTAACGGGAGACTGAGACAAAAACAATGAAGTATCAATAACTTTTATATAATTAAAAATGATCGATGTAGTCTACTATTAAACATCGATCATGTATTTCCATTTTTAAATTTCTAATAAATACTTTTAGAATTTGTGATTATTTACAAACAATGAAACACGTAAAAAAAAACAACAACAACAACTAGCTAATCTTGTCCATATTCCTGCTGTTGCTGGGGATTCTTTTATAGCGTTAGTATCTACTGCTAGCTCTGATATGCAGCAGCTCATAGCAAGTCTTTAAAAAGGTCCAGATTAAAGGCGGTTCTAAACCCGAAAAATGACATAAATTCAGAAAATGATTGTGAAATTGTAAGAAAGTAAGAATGTAAATGTGTTGCCTTTAGGTGCGGCTTCATTTAAGTAAATCTCATGAGTTAGATTTACTTTTAGATTAGCAATTGAAGTGAATCATTAAACTGATTTTTGTTCAATTGCAAAGAGCCAGAATTCTGCTTAATATTTATTCCTATATAATTTACTATCACAGACCTGAACAGTGCAATAAACTCTTTACACCTTCTACATGAATTGCTCAAAAGTTAGACATTTTTTGTCTTTCTGTCTGAAGGGAAAGAGCGAGACATCTACAGAAATCTTTGGCACTGATCCTTTAAGAACTCTGGGAGAAATCCTCGCCTACTGTCAGGTAACAAAATCATATTTCCTGTTACCCCACAGTGCTGCTGAGTTCTGGACTGTGGTTGGTCAGAAGGTATTGATTTAACTCTATAATTCTCTATTTGTCAGCCCTGACAAATTTCTTGATGTTTCTTGGTGTTGATGCTGGCTTGTGGTGTCTGCAGGTGATGTATGAGGCCATTCAGAAGCTGGATGAGAAGTTTGAGTTGCTGCAGGCCAGAGTGACGCACATTCAGGAAGATCAGATTCACGTTGAGGAGGAGGATCAGTCCGAGGTAAAGCAGCCTCAGAATCTGCTAGTGCTCACAATCTTCTCCATAGCCACCTTCCATCACACTGACAACACTGAAAATAAAGTAAACATCATTCAGACATCTTGTTAGATATCAAGTATATGTGATGTTTTTTCCTAATTGCGAATGTACACTATATTGCCAAAAGTTTTGGGACACTCATCCAAATCATTGAATTCAGGGGTTGGGCTTGACCCCTTAGTTCCAGTGAAAGCATTCCAAGCATACTTCAGCATACCAAGACATTTTGAACAATTTCATGCTCCCAACTTTGTGGGAACAGTTTGGGGATGACCCCTTCCTGTTCCAACATGACTGTGCACCAGTGCACAAAGCAAGGTCCATAAAGACATGGATGAGCGAGTCTGGTGTCCCAAAACATTTGGAAATATAGTGTATTAGCAAGAACACTAATGTGATGTTTAGCACTCGAGACAGATTTAAACTCTTCCTGTTTTTTTCTGAAGATTTACATGCTGGACGATACAGAGATCGACCAAATAAACGAATCACCTGAAACGACTTACCATGTCCTCCATCGCCAAGTTCCTCCCTCGGTTCCTCCATCTCCTGAAGGTTCAAGAACCATAGAACTTGTTGTTACCTCAGAAATCCCCACCTCACCATCTCAGAATCAGCCTCAGCAGTCAGGTTCCACCTCCACAGCATGCCGTGCTGTGAAAGACGTGCTCTTAGAGCAGCAAAACATAGCAGAAGATCATCCTGACACCAACGCTGGACACTCGACATCTCCGCAAACGGTCAGGAAAATCTTACAGCAGCGCCGGAAAAGACCTGATCCTCAAACACACGGTGATAATGCAGGTAAAACACAGCTCTCTCCTGTGTTTTTCACAACATTGCAGGTTCACCAATTGTGATGTTCATGTTTTTCAAAATGGCGGACGCCTCTGGAATTTGCTTAGCTATTGATGTGTCGATATATCGATGTACGTAATTTTATTGTGTCATTTATTGGTGATTTATCATCACATCTGCGGTAAATATTGACATTACAGTCAGTTCCATCTCATTTCTGCAGTCTCTGTGTATAATTAATGTTTCAAAATGGTGCTGGAATTTAGTTCAGTTGGCAGTAAGTGCAATAAAAGTGTAATATTATATAAACAATGTATTTTATTAGCAATTTTTCAATATATCTAAGGAAAATGTTGAGGTCCTAGAAAGGTTTATCTTGTTTCTACAGTCAGTGAGCATTCACAAAATGGAGGAAACCAGAGTAGCTTGGTTAGCATCAGTGTTAAGTGTAATAACTGTAAATGCTGATTTTAACAAGTCATTTGATTTATTAAGTAATGACACGGTCTTATTTGTCCTCCAGGAAGCAGAAAGTTCATCATCCCAAGCAGTGTGTTGATGATAGCTGGTGCTATGGCGAGACCGACGGTGGCTGCACGCTTCCTCATGCGCAGCCTTTTCTCCCGTCAGGAGTTGCTGCACGGGAGCATTAGAGGATACACGGCTAGAGGGTTAAATAAACTCAACCCAGACAAAATCAACGCCATACGAGGTGAGATCTCTTTCTCTCGCTCACACACACACTTTCTTTATTGGAAGTGTAATATAATCTAAATGTTTTCAGAAAAATACAAACATTGGGTGACATATTTGCTGACATATTTTTTGTTTTTTTTCCCCTTAGAGTGGGCGCAGGTGACATACCCGGAACATGACCTGCGTGAGAAAGGTAAAGACTGGAAGGCCTGTCTCGCTGTAATGAACGAAGGAGCCAGACACATTCGACTGAAGGAAAAAAAGCGTAAGGTACTCAGTGTTTTATTTCATGTTCATGGAAGGAGTCTCCAGTGTCAGTGAGTCGTAGCACTAAAGCTGTGACTTTTACACTTTGGGTTTCTTGATAACATGACAATCTGTTTGAATGGTAACGTTTGAGGGGGCGAAGCTAAGCAGATGGCTGCAGCTGTATTGTGATAGTCACACTGCAGTAATCACCATCACATCGTTACTTCGCAGTTTAAAGCAGTGAGAGATACAAGTGAACAAGTAGCATCGGTGCAAGAATTCAAACCTGAGCCCGCTGCCGAGATTGACGTGGAGCTGTCAGACGGGGACAGTGATGAACTACAGCAGACGACTGCGCTGAAAAACAAACTCAGAAGAGACTCTGATGAAGAGCCGCTGTCAGAAAACGATTACTCCTGTGAGCCAGTTGCTCAGGGTAAGTGTGGACACACATCAGGAGCAGCTAGGAAGGAAACCTCAATAACACACCCTCCAGAACTTTTCCAGAAATAAACCACTAGGATTTAAATGGTTTCAGGTCTTTTGTGCAGATGGGCGGAGCCTCAGAGCTAGTGTGTCATCTCTCTGATGTGCTCATCAACTGCTTCTCCTCTTTGACTGTAGTGTATCTGGGTCATCCAGATCGGGACGTGAAGGTGCCTCAGTTTGCAATGTACTCAGCGTTACAGAGGCCCAATCCTGCGCTTATCGCTCGCTACCTCATCAGGTTCCTCTTCCCAGAGGAAGTGCTGGTGCAGAGCAATGTGTACGGCAATGCCAAGTATGGCATCCTGCCTCTGGACCACAACAAGATCTCAGCACTGAGGGGTGAGACACACCAACTACACACACACACTTCAAGCACATCACTCAGAACAGAAATAAATAAATAAATAAAGTGTTGTTTCTGTCTCTTTAGAGTATCTGTGTGAGCGTTTCCCCTACATGAAGCTGGAGGAGGACGGACCCAATTGGAAGGCGTGTGTCTACGCCATCAATGGCGCCATCCGGAAAACCAGACACACGCTGAAGAAATGTCACAAACAGGCGCAAGACGCAACTCTGATGACATCATGACCACGAACAACACGCACACAAAAAAAGAAACACCTCAAACTAAATTCATTAAAAAAAAATACACAAGCAATGTCAGTCATTTTAATTTATTTGCAAATAGAAAATTGAATAGAAATGAACAGTTAATAAAAAATAATAAAAACCCACAATATATCTTTATTCCAGCATTACATTTAGACAGTAAAAACAGATGCGTGTGAAACAGGATCATCATCACAAGCAGTAACGAAGCGCTAACAGCCAGTCACGTGTCCAGCAGTCAGAGGATCCTGGACACAACGTGGCGCCTTGTGCACGTTCTGATTCTCTATAACTAGAAGATGAGAGAAAACAAACTTTTATATAAGCTACGATTACATGGTTGTTGCTATGGTTACTGCTTGCTGTCTTGCAACATACTGAAGCATAAAATTATTCCTTTTCCGGTCATTGAACTATTTATTTTCCAACTTTTCAATATGGCGGTCAAAATCCGCCCCCTTAGTGGCATCCACATGCATTTTATTTGCAGCATTAAACTATGGCATGCCATCGGGTATAAACCTTAAACATTTCAAAATAAAAAAATCGTACACTACATTTTTTAGTGTAACTACCTACATAACCCTTTTACTGGTGGAAAAATGGACTTGGCTCCGCCCTATGAGCTGATTCTCCAAAAATTATTCGCATTAATTTAAACCTGAGCTTCCAAAATTAATCAACAAATTCTGACCAATCAGAATGCAGAACTCAGCACTTACTCATTAGAATTCCTTTCCTTGCTTGGTGCTTCCTCAGGGTCAGAATGAGCTGTAGCATGAGGTTTCCTTTTCTTTCTCCACCACTTCACTTTGCTGTTCTTCTGCACAGCATGATCTCGTGGCTCCTCCTCGTTCACCTGTCTCACTGCATCCTGTTGCGTCTCGGATGCTCTGCGAGCTCGACGTCTCCTGCGCTTGTCCCTCTTTCCACCGATGCTTTGAGGAGGGACGTTTGCTGTGTCCTGCAGCCACTCAGTGTCTCTTAGCAGCTTTGTTTGAGGTGACGGTCCGAGGCGCTGAGCGAGGGAGCAGGAGAGCTGAGCGCCTCCTACTGACGCAGTCGGCTGTAAAAGAACAAATACAAACAGAAAATAAGTAAATCCAGAACAAAACTATGGACCATGTTTCTCCCATTTTTCTGAATGGATCACAAACACTGCATGCTTCACTGACAGAATTAAAGCTCTTCCATTTTCATGACGTTCCTGTGAACTTCTGAGGTTTATTGAAGGTGAAGCTGTAGTACCTCTGCTGAGATCTTTAGGTTCCTGCATTCGGGCTGCAGGCTTTCGATCTTCTGCTCGAGCCTGTGCACTGCTGCATGCAGAAACTGATGGAGTGGAAAGTGAAATATTATTTAAAGAATAAAATATAAGGATGTAAATAAAGATATTTGGGGTAAACAGCAATATTTTCCCTACATGGTCATAGTAAATCATTAAAGATTATTCAGAAGGGATTTATTAGATTATTTAGGATACACTTAGAGATGGAACAATTTTATTTCTATTCCAATTCCTAAAACCTGTCATTTTTCCACCTCAAGTACTTTATATTTACAAATCAGTTGCATTTATTTCCGTGAAAAAAAAATCCAAATTCCAATCTTTGACAAAGATTCAATATATCTGATATTGTCAAATATCTAATCCAGCTTGTTTTAATTGGTATCTGTCTGATTCGGATCCCGGGAATCAGCCCAGCGGCATATCTTGCTGCAGTGGACAGTGAACTGTACAGTGTGATGTAAAGTCTGAGAAGGATGTTTACCCTGCAGTAGCTGAGGACCTCAAGCAGTACGTTCTGCTGCATTTCACCGACTCTAGCGCTCTCCTGTGATCAAACACAAGAATGTGGAGAAACGTCTTAGTGAATTTAAAGAGACAAGTGCTAAAAACTCAGCTTTACTTGGGTCACTGTAACACTAACACTGATTAGGAAGCCGTCACTCCTGACCGTGTGGATGGAGGTTTACTTACCATACCTGAAGGAGGATGAAACCCAGGAGGCTCCATGGTAGCTGGAGGACTCCTCTCGGCGTGAGGTACAGCACAAGGTGTTGACGCTATCCTCCGCTCTACCTCACCCTCAGTTGGCCAAGATGGCCACTCTGCAGTACAGCTCCTGTTACTCTGGTCCTGTGAGTTCAGATAAGGAGGATATAATCATTCCATTTCACCATTTCATCCAACATCCAGCTTTTACTGAAGGATGTCACGGTGTACCAGGCTTCTAGACTTCTACAAATGTATTAATACTGAGCTATTTGGGTGGGAATGGTTTATTGCTCTTATTTTTTAGCACAAATTTTCCTGGTAGCTACGCTTACATACACACAACATCTCAAATAAAACTGACTGAAGAATCTCGACAGAACCAAACTGTCGAGTCAGAGAGAGAGAGAGAGAGAGAGAGAGAGAGAGAAAGTGTGTACAAGGTCAGGTGTGAGAGCTTGATTAGGACGCTGACATTCACATGAATCGGTTCGTGAACAATGCAAGAATTCACATGTGGTCCAAACGAGTTAAACTGATATAAAGTGAAATCAGTAAGTAGTAATTCACTCTTCAACCACTAGAGGGTGATCTCACCATCACTGAAGGGAAATTTGGCAGTCTGGTTATTTAAATCAGTTTATCAAGTTTTTGAGCCAACTCTTTCATCTCCTGAATCACAGGCGCTCTGGATTGTGATATTTGACAGCGAGTAATATTTGATCAATATCTAGTGATGCTGAGGACACAAGTAACATTTCAGTGCATTAACAAGAACACGAGTAAAGAGGACATGAGTTTTTTAGACAAAAAAAACAAAGATTGTCAAAGAAATTCCTGAACAGTTCAGATGCTGGTGGAAAAAAAGTGCAGAACAGCAAGTAACAATAAACAAATAAATAAATAAATGACAAGACAATGAAACACACCAATCAGGCATAACATTCTGAGCACTGACAGGTGAAGTGAAGAACATTGATTATCTCCTCATCATGGCACCTGTTAGTGGGTGAGATATATTAGGCAGCAAGTGAACATTTTATCCTCAAAGTTGATGTGTTACAAACAGGAAAAATGGGCAAGCTTAGATGACTGGATCAGAGCATCTCCAAAACTGCAGCTCTTGTGGGGTGTTCCCGGTCTGCAGTGGTCAGTATCTATCAAAAGTGGTCCAAGGAAGGAACAGTGGTGAACCAGTGACAGGGTCATGGGCGGCCAAGGCTCATTGATGCACGTGGGGAGCGAAGGCTGGCCCGTGTGATCCGATCCAACAGACGAGCTACTGTTACTCAGATTGCTGAAGAAGTTAATGCTGGTTCTGATAGAAATGTGTCAGAATACACAGTGCATGACGGGTCAGGGCTGATTTGGGAGCAAAAGGGGGACCAACAAAATATTAGGTAGGTAGTCATAATGTTTGGTGTAAATTAGTGACAATTAGTGAAATTTAAAGAGCTGGTTCTAAGAGCCTGTAAGTGTTTGAGAAGCTCTGCTGTAGACGAGTGCAGCACGCTACTGACCTGAAGATACAGAAAACATCTCTCTCCTGGTTTCACTACATTTCCACATCTGAGTGTTGTGTTTTATGTCGCGATGAAAAGAGACAGAATAAAGGAACATGATAAAGAAATCACAGCAGCCACAAGACACCGAAATTCATCTCACATTGCATTTATTCATGCAAACCTCCAGATGTTCCTCAGAGTTTGCTCTTCTCCCATCAACTCATTACCACTTTCTCTGAAAACAGGAAGTAGTTAAAGCATCATCTCACATCATCTCCTACCCACCGATCCTCAGAGTCCTCCATCTTGATTCTGTACTAGTTTTTAGTTTCCAGCCACGTGATGATGGAGGAAGTGCTACTGAATGCTGCTTAAGTGTGTGTGCTGTATGTACAGTAGGTTTGTCTAACCTTCTCAAGCTTCTCTTCTTCTTCTAAAGCTTTTTTTTTTAAAGGTGTGAAGGGAATAGTGAGTCAGTGAACTTACAGGTAGGAAGTTTTAGATTAAAATGACAGACACTGAAAGGGAATGGAACAATCTGCCTACAAGCTGATTTACTGAAACTTCATTCATCTACTACAGACTTTACCTCACAGTATGAACACTACCTCTTGAGCTGTATAAAGCACATGATTTGAACTAGACTAGAGAGTGAATACGAGGTAACAGTGATTTAAATCCAGGCACAAGGACATCAGCATGTGAACGTGATCGAGTCTTTTCTCTATTTCTCCTTTAACAAGTCGTCTTATTCCTCCAGTGCTGATTATTAACTGAAAACACATTCCTCTGCTCCACAAGGTAACATGCATCCAGATTTTTTTCCCCATTCTGGCTCTTGGAATAGTTCCTACCACACACACACACACACACACACTATTGACTAAGCCCGTGTTTGTCCTCCAGGTGCTTGAACATGTTGGTTGTGTTTCCTCCATGACTGGACACTTTATGGAAGCACATCTTGCAGATTGGTCTTCCGTCCACGTTTATCGTACCGTCCGGATTTTTTAGGTATCCGAAATATTCCCAGACGGAGGACCGGACGCTCTTAGAGGGAGGGTGAAGGTCGGTGGGTTGGCCTCCTGCATCCACCCCCAACTTGGAAGCTCTAATTGTGTTCTGGAACGAAAAAGTGGACAGTTTTGAAGAAACACAAACACAGTAACCATGACAACAGTCTTAACAGTGCCAGCTAGCTAGTATCGGCGAGCTATCTAACCTAACTTGGTCTCGAGCTTGGTTTAGATTAATTCTTCTCAGTAAGAAGAAGACAATGAAGAGAATTTTAATTGCTTGTGTGACTTAAAATTATTTGGTTGTTCCACGTTCTGGTCGAAGTCAAAAAAATAAACACAGTGTTGTTTTTAGTTGTAGCAATGGTCCAAATCGGCAATGAAACATTTTCCATTTTTTGTAAATCTTCTGAAACAGCTGCACACACTGAACCCTGATGTTACCTTTAACTCTTCATACACAGAGAAATGGCAGAAATGCAGATGTCTTATCATTTTCCTTCCATCTTGGCTTGAAACTTTTTTGCCACAGATTCTGCAGACAGGGCATCCATCCTCTTCTACCACTCCGTCAGCGTTTTTGGGAAGTCCGAAATGTTCCCAGATTGGAGACAGTGGTTGTTTGGATGGCGGGTAAAGTTCTGGGAGATTTTCAGCCAACACAACTTTCGGCCTTCTGTCTGGGATCTAATAAATAAATAAATAAATAAATAAATAAATAAATGTATTTAACAAATGACAATAATCAGCGATGTCATAATCGATGATATTATAATGTTTCTCTGAGTTTTGTCATGTGTTGTTTTGAACAGTAAGAACATATTTATTATAAGTTTGAACCTTGAGGTCATCATAGATGCTTCTATGATGATCTTTGAGATGTGCGGTCATATTGGCCGTGACTTTCCCCTTATTGGACACTTTTGAAAGGCAGATTTTGCAGATGGGGAAGCCTGCGCAGTCGGCCGGACCCTCTGCGTCCCTCAGGTAGCCAAAATATTTCCAGACGCCGGACCTCACTCTGTGTTCAGGTGGGTAAAGCTCTGGGAGTTCAGTGGCTCCTCCAATGGTGAAGGGGTTTACTTCCCTCTGCAACATCATAAAATCATAATCGTGCATGCTGTATAGATTATAAATAAACAGTAGGCATTAGGTAAAATTCTTTACCTGGACTTCGGTGTACACTGCGTTGTGGTTCTCTTTAAGGTGCTGCATCATGTTCGTCGTTGTCTCGCCTTTAGAAATCAGCTTCCGGAAGCAGAGTTTACAGATCGGTGCTCCGTCTTCCATGAGGTCCCCGTCTGCAGTCTTACGATATCCGAAATATTCCCACAGTTTGGGATTGTACTGGCCGCTGGGAGGATGGAGGTCAGTAGGCAGGGAAAGATCTTCAAACGTCTCGCTCGTAACTGCACTCTAGGAAATTAGATAATTTTACTATATTTTGAATTTTCAGACTAACCAGAGAGAGAAGTCTTCTTTAACGCTGTTTAAGATGAGCTTACGTACCCGGACCTCGTCGTAGACGGTTCGGTGATAATCCTTTAGGTGTTTAAACATGTTTGTAGTGCACCGTCGCTTAGAAGCCACTTTCTGTTGACACAGTTTGCAGATGGGAAAGTCGTCACACACGACCGAGCCGTCTGCGTCCTTCAGGTAGCCGAAATACTGCCAGACTGCAGACGTGACGTTCTGAGTTGGTGGGTGGAGCTCCGGTGGTTCGATACCCCACGCTGTTCTGAGTGTGGTGATGGCTTCCTGATGTGCAGTCAGATATTAAGACGTTATTTTAAGAAAGTGACTTGATCTTAATTAGTTAATTATCTATACAGGTTCTGTAAGAAATGTTCAGCTACTGTGTAAAACCACCTTAATTTAATACCTAGTTTGTATATTTTAAAAGTAAAAGTAAAACACAGCCACTATAGTCTGCTGGTCATCATGAATTTATGAACACATCACGTTGACTGAACTTATTTACGGCATATTTATTTCACATAGTTATATTCTTACTGAGGTGATCATTCACCTGAACTTCGTTATACACCGACTGGTGTTTTTTACGAAGATGCCTCAGCATGTTGGTGGTCGGCGTCCCGCCCGTCGGGGGTTTGATCATTTTCCGAAGGCAGATTTTACAGATTGGGGCTCCGTCATCCTTCAGCTCTCCATCTGCACTTTTCTGATATCCGAAGTGATCCCATAACTTAATGTCATCTTGACCGCTCGGTGGATAGAGTTCGAAGGGTCTATAGATGGACTTTTTAGTAATAGCTGGCTAAAAAAATGTATAAAACACACAACAGTGTTAATAACCTGAAGTCGTCATGTATTTAAAGTGAGACTAATAACGTGTATAAAGTGAGTCCCCACAAAGCATATGTGAGTTCTGTTCCCACAATGATAAGCATATGAATGTGTGTGTGTGAATGTAGCTTACTTTTCCCCACTACACAAAAGGCACCCCGGTCCCTATAACGACAATTGCGTGAGTGTGTGTGTGCGTGTTTGTTTTCTATCAGTTTCGTTCTCGTCTCCATAAGAACACAGAACTTAACATAAGAACTTGTGAACTCATGACAGTTACATGTGTGTGTGTGTGTGTGTGTATATTTGTGTCTGGTTGTATGCTAGTGTGTTTGCTCTGTAGAACTTGCACATGACTTTGACTTTTGTAATGTTAATACAACATGATTGTGTGTGTACATTAGCGCTGTACTTTTTGTCCATAATATTCAGGTGTTTTACTTTAACCCCAATGCTATTGTTAAGAAAGACATTTTGTGTGTGTACATTTGTGACACCTGACCATGTGTGTGTTTGTAAATTTAATACTACATATTGAATTTACAAACAGTGAGCTGAACTTTACCTTGACTTCCTTGTAAACATCCAGGTGGTAGGCCCTCAGGTGCATGAGCATGTTTGTGGTGCTTCCTCCTTTCGCCGTCACTTTCAGCTGACACAGTCTGCACAGAGGGTAGCCGTCACACACCACAGACCCATCTGTGTTTTTCGGGTATCCAAAATATTTCCAGACCGGGGACAAGGCGTCTGTCGTGGGGAGATGAAGCTCCACAGGTTCCAGCTCGTTCTCTGTCCTTACAGGTTCAAACGTGGCCTGAAACAGGTTGAGATTAGACCCATTAACATAAAACTGCTCATCAGCCTATTAAAATGAATCTAAATACAATTTTCCTGTTTGTTGGTGTATTTACAATAGTCCTGATCAATCCCAGATGCTACAGCAGTTAGTTATCCCTTATACAAGTGAACCAGGAGATTATCAACATTTCACTGCAACATCATCTAGATAAAGATGAACCTCCAGTCACAATAACAGGACAAACACTAAATTCTGTACCTTGACCTCGTTATATGTTGTGCGGTGATAATCTCGGAGGTGTGTGAACATGTTGGTGGTGTTCCCTCCTTTAGCAGACACTTTCTTCTGACAGAGTTTGCAGATGGGGAAGCCATCACTCAGAACCAACCCCGCTGCGTCTCTCGGGTAACCGAAAAACTTCCATACGGCTGATTTCACTTTCCGGGTTGGAGGATGAAGGTCTGACGTGCCAGTGTCCAGCTCCAAGACGAACGAGCTCAGTACTTCCTGTTAGATGGAAATACCTGGTTAAGATCAAATATATCCCTGAGAAACCTCACATACATCATGATGTATGAAATATACATCACAATGTACACCGATCACGCATAACACTCTGAGCACTGACAGGTGAAGTAAGTAAACCTGATTATCTCCTCATCATGGCACCTGTTAGTGGGTGGGATATATTGGCAGCAAGTGAACATTTTGTCTTAAAGTTGATGTGTTAGAAGCAGGAAAAATAGGTAAGAGTAAGGATTTGTGCAAGTTTAACAAGGGCCAAATTTTGATGGCTAGACGGCTGAATCAGAGCATCTCCAAAACTGCAGCTCTTGTGGGGTGTTCCCGGTCTGCAGTGGTCAGTATCTATCAAAAGTACGTCTAAGGAAGGAACAGGTCATGGGCGGCCAAGGCTCATTGATGCACGTGGGGAGTGAAGGCTGGCCTGTGTGGTTCGATCCAACAGATGAGCTACAGTTGCTCAAATTGCTGAAGAAGTTAATGCTGTTTCTGATAGAAATGTGTCAGAAAGGTGTCAGAATACACAGTGCATGATGGGTCAGGGCTGTTTTGGCAGCAAAAGGGGACCAACACAAAATTGGCAGGTGGTCATAATGTTATGCCTGGTCAGTGTATGAAACAATAATAATAAAGCAGATATATATAAATGTAACCGATGTCAAATTGTATATCGAAATGAGTGTGTTAAAGGAAAACAAACAGCCAAAGAGGACTTTTCAAAGAACAAAACCTGGTCAGGATCTGTACCTCAGGTTCAGTGTACACAGTGTTGTGGTTCTCTTTAAGGTGCTGCTTCATGTTTCTCGTTGTCTCTCCTCTTGACACTAACTTCCGAAGGCAGAGTTTACAGAATGGTGCTCCGTCCTCTTCCACTGCTCCATCACCGTTTTTGCGGTATCCGAAATGTTCCCAGAGCGTTGGGTCGCACGGGGTGTTGGGAGGGTGGAGGTCAGCAGCCGAGCGAACGTCCTCATACACCTCGTTAGTCACTGCAGACTGAGTGAGTGAGTGGGGAGAGAGAGAGAGAGAGAGAGAGAGAGAGAGAGAGAGAGAGAGAGAGAGAGAGAGAAGTAAAACAGGGATCGGAAATTAGCACTCAGTAAATGGATTCGGAATTATAACGAGGTCTAATTACACTTTGATAGAATTTTCCAGTGAGCGTGGCTAATCTAGGGAAAATCAGCTTGAACATTCTGTTTAAAAATGATAATTGTAGCATGTGGAAGCGAACTGTGCTAACTCTGTAATGACAGTAGTTTACACGCCTTGGTACGCACTCGGATTTCAATGTAGACGCTCCGGTGACAGTCTTTGAGGTGTTTGAACATGTTGGTTGTGTTTCCTCCTTTAGAAGGCACTTTCTGGTGGCATATTTTACAGATGGGAAAGCCGTCGCAGACCACCGTCCCTTCTGCATCTTTCAAGTATCCAAAATGCTCCCACACAGAGGATGTGACGTTCTGCGTGGGTGGGTAGAGCTCGAGCTTTTCGTTATTCCATTCAGGTCTCCAGGCTCCGATCGCCTCCTACAGACCGAGAAAAAGAGAATATTAACATGATTAACTAATAATTAACACAACAAAACAATACTCTGTGTGTCGGTGTGTGTTGAAAATCATAGGAGTTTAAATAAAATTCTGTATTATTAACATATGCGTCAAAACATTTAAATATCTTTTCTATTCATGGACAAAATATCATATGAATTAGCATATGAAAGATTTCAGAGACAAAAGACCACTAATCTAGTGCAGGCATGGTTAGAGGTGCTAATCTAATCTCACTGTTTTAATGACAGTAAAATGATTTGCTGAGAGCTGCAGCAAGTTTAAAACTGGTCACCTGAACCTCCTCGTAGACGGACTGGTGGTTCCGCCGCAGGTGCCTCAGCATGCTGGTGGTGAGGTTTGCTCCTCTGGAGGACACTGTGAGTTTCTGAAGGCATATTTTACACACCGGAGCGCCGTCTTCTTCAACCTCGCCCTCTGAGTTTTTAGGATATCCGAAGTGATCCCACAGTCTGATGTCAATTTGCCGGCCGTTAGGTGGACAGAGCTCAAACGGCTTATAAACCCGTTTCTCAACCACTGGCTGGAAAACATTTGGATAACAGTTTAAATATCAGTTGCTTTTCATCACCACCTTTATAAATCATGCTGCATTTGACTAGGAAGCTACAGAAGATACGTTGAGAACGTTACCCTGATCTGCTGGTACACGTTCCGATGATTCACCTTCAGGTGGTGGAACATGTTTCTTGTGTCTCCGTCTTTGGACTCCACTCTCTGGCGACACATTTTGCAGATGGGGAAGCCGTCGAACACGACCGATCCTTCTGCATCCTTCAGGAACCCAAAATGTTCCCAGACGGGATAGGCGTTCTGAGTGGGTGGATGAAGCTCAGGTGTGTATTCTGTCCTCGGGTTACCGAGAGCTTCCTGAGAGAACACCAGCAGTGTCAGTAATCCAGGAAGGAAGAACAGTGCAAAAGAAGTCAGTATAGAAAAAAGTCAGAAATCATAAAGGAAGAAAGGAAGTTATGAACGAAGATAATACTGGGGCTGTATGACGATTTATTTCTCAGTATATCGAACAGCACGGAGATTTCAAAACATTGAAAAAAAAACAACAACAAATAACCGTAACAAAGCTTTCCAACATCATACAGTCACCTCACGAATTTCACATCAAACATAAAGAGAAAATGAAACAACAATCTCTTTCAATAACGTGTACCTGCACTTCAGCGTGCACTCCTTCATGATTCTCCTGTAGGTGTGTCATCATGTTGGATGTGGACTCGCCATCCCACATCACCTTCATGCCACAGATCTTACAAGCTGGAGCTCCGTCTTCTATCAGGGTCCCGTCCGCATTTCTGAGGTATCCGAAATATTCCCATAATTTGGAGTTCTGTCCGTCAGGAGCGTAGAGAATGGAAGATGTGTGATCAGGAATGATCTCCTCGGGACCAGCCGGCTGGAGCAGGAGATGTCAGGAAACAGGAGTTAAATAAGTAGTTAAAGGATTTGTTTAAGATGGTGTATGATGAGATTCTTACCCTGATTTCATCATAGATGGACTTGTGATGATCTTTGAGGTGTTTGAACATGTTGGTGGTGTTTCCTCCTTTAGCTGCTACGTTTAAGTAGCAGATTTTGCATATAGGAAAGCCGTCACAGACCACAGTCCCCTCTGCGTCCTTCAAGTAGCCGAAATATTCCCAGACAGCAGACTTCACCCTGTGAGTCGGCGGGAAAAGGATCGGGGCCACCAGTCCATCCTCTCCTCTCAAGGAACTGGTGGCCACCTATGATACGATTAAAGACGATTAACCTTTTTAATATCATTTAGGTGTGAAGACAGTTAGACATGTGAAACAATTACGGACCTTGATGTCAAAGTACACGGCGTTGTGTTTTTTCCACAGATGCCTGTAGAGGAATTTGGTGCTCTCACCAGGGCAGGAAACTTTAACTCCACAGAGTTTACACGTCGGCTGTCCGTCCACCTGGACTACTCCATCTGTGTCTTTCAGGTATCCGAAATGCTCCCACACAGGCTCCAGGACATCTTGTGGTGGGCAGAGGTCTGACAGCGGGCCTGGGTCTCCGGTCTCTCGGGGGGTTTGGTCATCATTATCGTCGCCGTTCAGCTATAAAGAGCGAGAGACGGAGTGTGAATGATGACCCAACATCCCCAACACCTACACCAGGAAACAAGCCAGATAACCAAAATGCCTTCTATAACAGTAGAATTTTAAAGAAAATTTACACGTTAATTAAACAAGCAGATTCCCTACTGAAGCTACAACAGAACTTACTAAATGTTATTTCGCAACACTTTCACCATCTTCCCCTAACACAAGTCTTTCTTACAGATTTCCAGGATTCTAGCTGAGCTATGAGGAGGACAGATGCAGAATGTTACCCTCATTTCTGCGAACTCAGTGGTGTGGTATCTCTGGAGATGGACCATCATGTTGGTGGTGCATCCCCTCGGAGTGCTGACCTTTCTCAGGCACAGTTTACAGATCGGGAAGCCGTCTGGGACGACCACGCCCTTAGAGTTCCTCAGATATCCAAAATGTTTCCAGACGCCTGATTTCAGAGCCATTTTGGGCGGGTACAGCTCATCCGGGTTGGCCTGAATGGGCGGGGCTCGGCTTCTCTCCTTATAAGGCCTGTACCTGCGCCATCCGGTCCTGGACTTTAGCTCCTCGTATAAGGAATCGTGGTAGAACTTCAGGTGACGCAGCATGTTGGATAAAATGCCCTGCTTGGAGACAATGGACTGCCGGCAGGCTTTACACTTGGGACGCTCGTTCTCCTCGATCACTCCGTCTGTGTTTTTGGGGTAGCCAAAGTAATCCCAGACAGGGGACAGGGGGACGATACTGGGGGGAAACAGCTCAGGAAGGTCGTTCACCTCCTCTGAGCGACTTGGAGGCAATGTTTCATTGGCCAGCTATATAAATACAAATGTAAAAATAAAATAAAAAAACATGAGAATTTGGTATTAGATCACAACGAGGTCTCGAACACAACTCAGCACAGTGAGCAGTAGATTTACCTTCACTTCTTCATACTCGGCCTGGTGGTGGCGCCGCAGGTGGTTCAGCATGTTTGATGTGGTTCCGTCTTTAGCTGCAACCCGCCGTTGGCACATTTTACACAGCGGGAATCCATCCTCTTTTAACTCGCCCTCTGTGTTTTTAATAAATCCAAAATATTTCCAAACAGGTGAGTTTCTGCGTTTTACAGGAGGATGCAGCTCTGTGGCCTCAGACAGGTCCAGTCTCTGCTCTGCTCCTGCAGGAACCATCGCGTGCTGCAACAGGAACCCATTCAGTCAAAAAGATTAGATAATAAAGAATAATTTCTAAACAATTTAATTTGTAAACAAGTGATTCTTGTAAAATAAAAATAACAAGAACTGATGGGCTAAAAGGGCTTACCTTCAGCTCTGCATACACGGCTTGGTGATGGTGCTGCAGGTGGCTGTACATGTTGGAAGTGTTTCCGTCTTTGGATGCGACGACTTGATGGCACAGCCTGCAGATGGGGAAGCCATTCTCCTCCAGCACACCGTCATTGTTCATGACAAAGCCGAACAACTTCCACACAGCCGATTTGCGAGGTGTTGTAGGTGGGTAAAGTTTAATCGGCTCGTCTCCTTCAGGTAACGTTATTACAAGACCAGCAGACTACAGAGAAAGAGAGAGAGATAGAGAAACAATATATTACTTATAAAATATCAGGAGGTTGTGGCCTGTGTCAGTCCAGTAAAAGAGGTGTGGCCTCTGTCAATCCCAGTGAAGTAGGCGTGGCCTCTCACTCCAAGCTAAGCTAGTCTTTGTGAAGTAAGCTAGTGCCTTAATGAACACTGAATTACTTTTTAAATACAGAAGACTTTTTATAAATACAGTTGTGTAAACGTCTTGTTCTGCTCAGATGGCTAACTCCTACCTTAGTGAGTGGACATATGATCTGATGCTGGCTCTGAAGATGATGCCTCATGTTGCTAGTGCTGCCTGAAGATCCTGCAGTGAGCTTCCAGCCACAGATCTTACAGCTCGGCCTTCTGTCCTCATCGTAATGGAAGTACTGCCACACAGCTGACCGGACCTGCCTCTTCCGCCTTGGAGTGACCGGGAATCTGTTTCTCAGTGTAGTCTGCATCACCGTCATCATCGTCCTCATTTTCTTCTTCGCTTGGTTTCTCCACACTGCACCAGTCGGCCATCAGGTTCTGCTCATCCAACTCCATCTTCATGTCTGAATCAGTCGAGTCCAAATCGAGCCACAGGGCGTCTGCTCTCTGAGACACAAACACACAACAGTGAGTAAAGCAGCCCCAGGGGTCTGATCATAAGGATTATGTGGCCTACACAGTGCATAGGGCATGTGGTTTGGGACACGCCCACAGTAAGCTGATGTTGGTCTTTATGTAGTGACTAGGGCATGTGGATTAGGACACACCTGGAATTGGTATTTATGTAGTGAACAGGGTGTGTAGTATGAAATGTTAAATGAGACAGTCGTACCTTGGCCTCTCTGTAGGCGAAGGTGTGGTTTTCCTGCAGGTGGCGCAGCATGTTGGATGTATTTCCTCTCTTACACGCCACCTTTAGCTGGCACAGTTTACAGGTTGGGAAGCCGTAATCCTCCAGCTCGCCTTCTGGGTTTATAAAATACTCAAAGTATTCCCAGACGCTGGAGCGAGCCGTCTTGTGCGAAGGGAAGTCCCAGAGCGTGGATTTGGCGCATTTCTCCGGAGGGGAGTGGTCAGGAGGCTCGTCCGTGTCGTCCGTTTCGCACGTCGTTTTCATCTAGAACACAAGACCGTACAGAGAGCGGGTTTTATTACAGAATTAAACCTGGGGTCAGAAGGTGAACTAACACCACCACCATCTCCTCCTGACTCCACATACCAGTATGAGCAGGTGACTGCATGAACTTAAGAAAAAAAAAACAACAACAACACACACACCATCTGGTGCTCAGGTACCTCCAACACCAAATGTGTCAAAATAACAAATAAAAAACAAAGCATTACCTTTCACACCCACAGTCGCAGCTCCTCATGTCCAGCAGGTCAAATCCGTGTGTTTTTGTCTTTTTAATCTTGTTAACATTCCATCTGTGCCACTCGCTCTTATAAACACACACTGATTTTATTTCTGATCAAAGCAAAACATCCTGACCCTCCTCCCTGACCTCATTGGTGTTATTGTCTGCCGTTTAGTTTATCAACAAGCAGCTACCAGTTTAAACTTCAGCTCAAACCACACCCACTCATCTGACTCCAATTTTCACAATCCTATAGAGCTAAAATGATCTACAGATGAACCCAATTCTGTTAGAAATTAGTGTAGAATTTTTGTGTGGACTTTCAAAATGTTTTCATTTTGTTAGAATTCTGACATTTCCTGGTTTGTTTTTCAGTTGTTTTTTTTTTTATGTTTCATAAATGAGGTACACCAGGACATCCTCAAACACACACACTACAAATACACAAACAGCTAAGAATTAAGAAAGTAAACAAATACATTTAGCCAAAATATTTTTAAAAAATGATAAATAATTATGCGAATTTACTATTCTTAAAAATATTTTTATTAATAAGTAATTAATAAGTAATTAAGAATATGTCTAGTACTATTAAAAATGCTTCAGCAAAGCTTTTAAATCCAGATGAAATAAAGTTTAAAAAATGTAAATATGTATTTTTGTGAAGGAAAATGATGGAAAAATTTAAGTTGAAACCTCTGAAAAGCAGGAATTAACTGGATATAAGCCTAGTGTGCAGGATCTGAGATGAAAGTGAGTCTCAGCGTGATGTGATGATGATGATGGTGATGATGATGATGATGACGACAGCAGTGTGTGTGTGTGTACATAGGTGTTGTGTGTCGGTGTGAAACCAGATCTTTACCCCAGACTGAGCTGCAGGATCTCTGTGGCATCTCAGACGAGTTTGCTTTGCTCGTTTCCTGCGTCCTCTCCGGCGTCTCTGAGGAGAAACAAGTTCTTCATCCTGACCTGTGAGAAATACACAGACAAGAAGAGAAATAAAATATATTACACCCAGACTGATGCAGCTGATGTGATGTTAAAACTGCACATCTTCGAAGAAGCATCTTAAGAAGTATATAAAATATACTTTCAAAATGATATAAAATGAAAAATAAAACACACTTATTATAAATGGGATTTTAATTAACAGACCAGATTGAAATAACACAAAGGCTACATCATTTACAATGTCTCACTTTTTTTTCTGAGATCTCCCTGAAAAGCTGAATTTTATTTAGTTTCTTTATTTTAAATAAACTAATTTACATACTGACGGATTTGATTTTGAACATCTTCATGTCAGAGCTGTAGCTATAGACTATCACCACCTAGTGTATGTGTTTTGAACTGCAGTGAGAAACATGTTTAAATGTTACAGTGATTTATGTAATTTGATGTTCAGAGACACTGATAAATAAATTATAATATCTCACAAATCTCTCATATCTGTCGTAACTCCTGCTACTCTGTAGTTTCCCTCCGGAAACGAGACAAATGTGACAGTCTGACAGGATGCTTTTGGTTCTGGTTGCAGCTTCCCTGCATGCATTATGGATATCTGCATTTCCTGCAGTGTGACTGATAACAGGAGCACACTGCTCATCAACCTGACACACGCAAACCGACTGAACACAGCAGCCCTTAGAGCTATATTGATGTTATTGATGGGCTTGGAGAGATACTTTTACACGTTCCATCACAACGCTGTTGAGTTCTGGGCTCTAATTGGACGCCATATAACTGTACACTTCTATTGTGGACCATATCAGTCCATAAGATTAGAAGCAAATAGAAATGGATAAAAAAGTATGATGTGTCGCTCTTTAATGATTAACATCACTGCGGTATAAGAGGAATGAAACACTTCAGGATGAGCTTCAGCTGCAAAGAATTAAAGATATCAGTCTTGCAAATGACCCAACGGTAAAAAAAAAAATTACATATGCAAATGATGTTGCATGTGTTTTTGCATATGCAATATAGGCAGAGTGGCAGCACTGCTGCACACGGAATCTTTTTTTTTTTTTTTTTAGAAAATATACTGCGCGCACACACACACACTCTCTCTCTCTCGCTCGCCCCCCCCCTGTGCACTGTGAGGAAGGGTGTGTGTGTGTTAGTTCGGGGTGATGTACCCAGAGCACAGGGCCAGCAGGCCGGGGGGGTGTGTGACAGCGGCCGCGGTCTCTCCTCCTCTCCGTCCTCCGAGGAGTCCAGCGGGGCGAACAGGCTGATCTCCAGCGCTGACCCGCACCCTGATGACCGCTCGCTCCTCTCCGCTTCCTGTCCGTCTCTTTCGTCTTCCAGCTTCACCACAACAAACGGATCCCCGGAGACGCTTTTCTCTTCCTCCTCCTCTTTCAGCACGTCCTCCTCTTCCTCCTCCTCGGTGTGGGGAAAACTTTGGAAAAACATCGCTTTCTCCGATCCGCCTTTCATTCTGTTTAAATTTTCTTTTATCGCGGTGTCGGTTTTAAAATTCATTCACAGCCTATAAGCAGCATTTTAATGTTTATCCTGCTCGCTATGTGCAAACAAAATGACAGGAATAAACGCTTAATTCCTCGGCTAGTAATGGCTTCTTGCTAGCTTTATATTATCACCGCGATATCTCGCTTCAGTGGGCGTTTCCTCTTTCACCGGAAGTCACCTGCTAAGCTATAAATGGATGTTATTTCCGCATTGGTCTTAATGGCGCCTGTTTCACTAGAGCCTTCATTATTTATCACTAAAATAAGGGGCTTCTGATACAATAAACTGACCAGAACAAACATCAATCCACTGGGGGCATGTCCCAAACCACATATCCTATTCACTTTATAGTGCACATAAACACCACCAGCACCCCAATGTGGGCGTGTCTCAGACAACACATGTTATTCACTATACAGCGCGCTTAAACACCATCGTCACTCCCCTAGGGGCGTGTCCCAAACCATATGTTTATTCACTATTCAGTGCACAAACACCATCGTCACTCCACTGTCCATTCCACTACACATTTAAAACTTTGCTCCGAAACGTCCATTAGTCCACTACATAGGGATTTTAGTATGGATTGAAACATGACCGATTTATGGAAGCGGCATCAAGGAGATCGTCTACCGATTACAAAGGCTGAAGCATTATAGTTCCTTATTACTAACTGACAAAAGAAAAGTATTTCTTGGTAACTGAATAGAATGCTTTTGTAATCACTTATATCACTTGATTGTATTTATAATAAAAAAAAAGGTTTAAAAGTTCTAGATCTTAGTGACATCACAAGCTCATATTTAGCCCCTCCCCCAAATCACCACTGAGAAAACCACCAAACAAAATATTTTGTATTTCTTGTGCTTATGGGGGAATATTTTATTTTCCTAAAACATAGACATCTGTAGTTCATGTACAGACATTTCCATTCCATTGTCTGTACCACTTATCCGATCTATCATCAGGTCACAGGGAGCATGTGCCTGTCTCGGGCGTCATCGGGCATCAAGGCAGGATACACCCTGGATGGAGTGCCAACCCCTCACAGGGCACACGCGCACACGCACACACACACACACACACACACATTACAGACATTTCCTTAGATAACAAAATGATTAACTTTGAAAATAAACTTTATTTTACTGCAATTTTGTCATCTACTGATGTATATTCTCTTTGTTCTCCAAATAAGCTTTTTTCCATAAACAAATAGTTTATCATCTTTTGAAACATGCCCAGCAACAATTTCATATATAATTGTGTGATTTTTAAATACCAAATAAATGAAAGTTCCTTTCACATACTATGGTGGGAAATATATTTAATATTTAACCTATGAAATATATCATAAATTGAAACAAACAAATAAATAATCAAACAAACCCTTCATAGCGCCTAAAGATGACTTTTATTTTGGATCCTCATTAGTCAGGTCTGACTCGATTCGCTGTGCTGCTAGGCTTAAAGGGAGCCACGTTCGTCTACTTTGAAACAATTTGACGGCAAAATGCATATTTCAGAGATCCCCAGGTGAGATTAATAATTAATTTAACATTATTGGCAGTCTATACATATCTCTGAAATCATGTTTAACTTTAAAATCGCAGCGTTTTCCTTCGTTTACTGATCAAGGGCATGACTGGACTCCGTAAGGCGGAAGCGTCCACTTTGCGCAGAATCGTTAAAAAAAAAACGTTAATTAAGTTGGCGCGCGTGCACTCTGCGTGCATCTGACGCAGCCACACACAAAAAAAAATCACAGCTGCATTCGTATACTGTAACTAAATAGTGACAAAGTAGGGGTGTGTCTCAAACTGTTTACTTCCATACTAAGTAGCATGCTTGATAGTGCTCCACCTACCTGTGGGAATAATAGTGACCCATTTTTGTGCTGTTGCAGCATTAGTGATTTGGGATGAAACCTGATTCAACTAAAAACATTATATACATAATTCTACCCATTTACACTATATTCCACACTTTCATTTAGAAAATGTGTTTTCCAAACTCTGTGTACTCTCCATGACCATTTGCGGAATTGTTTCAGTCATTATTTAAGTGTCCTAATTTTTATGATCTGTGTAGTGCACTACACGTTCAGTAGGGAGCCTTGTTTCACTTATATATAAAGTGTACCTAAAGGTATATAAAGTATATATAAATGACCCTATGTAGTGCAGTGCATGTCCACACAGAGGGCAGTACATGTGCCCTACATAGGGTGTCTAATAGAGCCTATCAAGTGCGCTATATAAATGTACTACATAGGGTATAAAACAAAAGCTTGTAAAGATAATTCTTTGCTTAATGTTCTGATAGTGTGTGTGTTTTCAGCAGTAGCAGACAGATGGAGGCAGTGTTCACTAGCGCCCCTGCTGGTCTGGAGGGCTTTAAGGCTCATGCTGTGTTTCAGGAGATTGCTAAAAAGCTGGAGGAGGTACGAGTCCTGACAGATATATACAGTGGTGTGATTTCTTATTTTTTTGCATGTTTGCCACACTTTAATGTTTCAGATAATCAAACACATTTAAATATTAGTCAAAGATAACACAAGTAAACACATTATGCAGTTTTTAAATGAAGGTTTTTATTATTAAGGGAAAACAAAATCCAAAACTACATGGTCCTGTGTGAAAAAGTGTTTGTCCCCCCTGTTAAAACATAACTTAACTGTGGTTTATCACACCTGAGTTCAATTTCTCTAGCCACACCCAGGCCTGATTACTGCCACACCTGTTCACAATCAACAACTCACTTAAATAGGACCTGCCTGACAAAGTGAAGTAGACCGAAAGATCCTCAAAAGCTAGACATCATGCCGAGATCCAAAGAAATTCGAAAACAAATGAGAGAGAAAGTAATTGAGATCTATCAGTCTGGAAAAGGTTATAAAGCCATTTCTAAAGCTTTGGGACTTCCGTGAACCACAGTGAGAGCCATTATCTACAAATGACGAAAACATGGAACAGTGGAGAACCTTCCCAGGAGTGGCCGGCCGACCAAAATTACCCCAAGAGCGCAGCGACAACTCATCCAGGAAGTCACAAAAGACCCCACAACAACATCCAAAGAACTGCAGGCCTCACTTGCCTCAGTTAAGGTGAGTGTTCATGACTCCACCATAAGAAAGAGACTGGGCAAAAATGGTTTTCCAAATGGAGTAAAGGCTCGTCTCAGTTTTGCCAGAAAACATCTTGATGATCCCCAAGACTTTTGGGAAAATGTTCTGTAGACTGACAAGACAAAAATTGAACTTTTTGGAAGGTCTGTGTCCCATTACGTCTGGCGTAAAAGTAACACTGCATTTCAGAAAAAGAACATCATACCAACAGTAAAATATGGTGGTGGTAGTGTGATGGTCTGGGGCTGTTTTGCTGCTTCAGGACCTGGAAGACTTGCTGTGATAAATGGAACCATGAATTCTGCTGTCTACCTAAAAATCCTGAAGGAGAATGTCCGGCCATCTGTTTGTGACCTCAAGCTGAAGCGAACTTGGGATCTGCAGCAGGACAGTGATCCAAAACACACCAGCAAGTCCACCTCTGAATGGCTGAAGAAAAACAAAATGAAGACTTTGGAGTGGCCTAGTCAAAGTCCTGACCTCAATCCGATCGAGATGCTGTGGCATGACCTTAAAAAGGTGGTTCATGCTCGAAAACCCTCCAATGTGGCTGAATTACAACAATTCTGCAAAGATGAGTGGGCCAAAATTCCTCCACAACGCTGTAACAGACTCATTGCAAGTTATCGAAAACGCTTGATTGCAGTTGTTGCTGCTAAGGGTGGACCAACCAGTTATTAGGCTTAGGGGGCAAATACTTTTTCACACAGGGCCATGTAGTTTTGGATTTTGTTTTCCCTTAATAATAAAAACCTTCATTCAAAAACTGCATGATGTGTTTACTTGTGTTATCTTTGACTAATATTTAAATGTGTTTGATTATCTGAAACATTAAAGTGTGACAAACATGCAAAAAAAATAAGAAATCAGGAAGGGGGCCAACACTTTTTCACACCACTGTGTGTATGTATAATGTGTGTGTGTGAGAGAGAGAGAGAGAGAGAGAGAGAGAGAGACAGACAGAAAGAGAGGAAAAATACACAAACACTTTAATAATGTGTGTGTGTGTGTGTGCAGGAAGGTGATAAGTATGTGAAGAAGATTGGAGGTGTGTTTGCTTTCAAAGTAAAGGACGGCCCGGATGGCAGAGAGGCAACGTGGATCGTAAATGTGCGTGATGGAAAGGGCTGCGTCCACACCGACACCTGTGAGTGAATCCTGGATTGTGATTGGTCAGAAGGTGTTGATTCATTCTCTATAACAGCAGCTCTGACAGTAGAGGAGCTGCACATCACAGCTATATATTAATGCACTCGCTCTAATATGTTACCATTGCTAGCAACAGCTCATTTGTGGTAACATAATAAGCTGTGATTAATTTCTTATCTTATTAACTTGAAGTGGGAGGACATGTTATTAGCATTAATCTGAGATCAAACGAGGGCTTAGTGACGTGACACAAATATCATATGGAGACATTTGTATAGTAAGTGATATTGATCCTGAGGAAAACACCTTACCCTCTGCTATATTGTTCTTTCCTTGTTTCAGCTAAAAAGGTGGATTGTACCATCTTGATGGCGGATTCTGACCTTTTGGCCCTCATGACGGGGAAGATAAACCCTCAAACTGTGAGATCATTAAAATGTTTAATAGTCATCGGACACTGAGAAATGTCTCAACAAAAACTCTTTTCTGCCACAAATCAGTCAGTTCCTTCTCTGTATTAAACGCTGGATTTCTGCTCTGTCACACTTGTGCAGGCGTTCTTCCAGGGAAAGCTGAAGATCACAGGGAACATGGGAATGGCCATGAAGCTCCAGAACCTGCAGTTACAACCAGGCAATGCCAAGCTGTAAGACTCCGCCCACACGGCCCCTCCGGTCCCCTCCACCAGCGCCACTCCAGCAGGGACAGAGAGTCGCATCTCCTCTTTCTGTGCTTTAGCCTTCAGACCTGTGTGTAGAGCAGAACCTAGAGGACGTAGCTGATCTACAAATACGAACCACTAAACCCGAGATCAGCACCACGCGATACCTGAAATACCCCCACCTCCACACCTGACACATCCCCACTTCCACACCTGAAATACTCCTGCCTCCACACCTGAAATACTCCTGCCTCCACACCTGAAATACCCCTTGCCCCCCCCAAAAAAAACACCCTGAAATCCCTCCTGCCTCCACCCCTTGAAATACCCCCAAAACCTCCCCCACCACCCTAAAATTACCCCCTCCTCCACCCCTTGACACACCCTTTGCCCCCAAAAACCCTGACCCCCGTCTCCGCATCCACACCAAAATTTACCCCCTGCATCCACACCTGCAATCTTTGCCTCCAAAACCTGCAATACTCCTGCATCCAAAACCTGAAATCCCCCCCTGCATCCACACCTGAAATACTCCTGCCTTGACACTTGAAATATCCCTGCCTCAAAACCTGACACGTCTCCGTATCCACACCTGACACATCTTCGCCTCCACACCTGCAATACTCCTGCATCCACACCTGAAATACCCCCACCTCCACACCTGAAATACTCCTGCCTTGACACATGAAATATCCCCGCCTCAAAACCTGACACGTCTCCGCATCCACACCTGAATTACTCCTGCATCCACACCTGAAATACTCCTGCCTCCACCCCTTGACACACCCTTCGCCTAAAAACACCTGCACGTCTCCGCATCCACACCTAAAATTATCCCTCCTCCCACCTGACAATCTTCGCCTCCACCCCCTGAAAACTTTCTCCCTCCACCCCCTGAAATATTCCAACTCCCATGCCTGACAAGTCCCTGCCTCCACACCCGACACTTTCTCCCTCAACACCCGAAATATTCAAACCTCGGCGCAAGACACGTTTCAACATGACGCCGAATCATTTCAGGTGGTGAAACTGATCAGTTGTTTTTGAACAATTATGTAATATTCTAACTTTTCAAATTTTCCACAAAATTTCCAGGAACAATAGTAATGATGATGTTGTTGTTGTTATTTTTTTATTATTATTATTATTATTATTATTATTAACAGGAGCGTAGTAGTTTTTCTGATTCTGTAACACTAAGGACGTCCTGATTTTTCAACGATAATCCCATCGTTTGACCAGAGGATGTAGGAAATGCCTTTTCATTCTGCGGTGCATCTCAGAGTCAGGAGGGGCGGAGTTTAAAGTTACACATGACCACACTACAATAAATCACATAACACAATATAAATTACCCAGCATGAGCTGGTGAAACTCATGAATAATTAATGAGCAGTTGTTGCTTCACATAATCACAGTGCAAAAAAAATCTTTCAGAACATTTTTAACTAATTTTTTCCCAACACAAGGCTAGCTGTGGATTCTATCACATCAGTGTAGACAGCTAGTGTATGTTTGCCATGTTACATGAGCTAATGCTAGCTAGCTAAATAAATGTCTGGTTAAAATGCAGCTAGCTGGCTAATTTAGCTAAAGTTTCTACACTGCTATTATGTAATAAAGCATAATTTTGTACTGAACTGAAGAAATGAATAGAAACATTAGCGGTGAGTGACGTCATGTGATCAAATGTAAGTTAAGCGCCGCCTCTTGTTGGTCCTCAGATATCTAAAACTTAACAAAAACAAGTGACTTGGAGTGTGTGTGTGTGTGTGTGTGTGTGTGTGTGTGTGTGTGTGTGTGTGAGAGAGTTTAGGGTTTAATAAAAGTGATGATAATATAGCAATCTGAATAAACTTGGGTGAAGTTTGAATCTCTCTGTGTGTGTGTAAACCCACAGCCTTGTATACAATTTTTACTAAATAAAATGTTTCTCTTTCACATTAACACACATTAGTCAGAGCCATTTATTTATTTTCATTTTTAAACCAATTGAATTGGTTAGCATGTTTGCCTCACACCTCCAGGGTTGGGGGTTCAATTCCCGCCTCTGCCATGTGTGTGTGGAGTTGCATGTTCTTCCTGTGCCTCTGGGGTTTCCTCCGGGTACTCCGGTTTCCTCCCCCAGTCCAAAGACATGCATTGTAAGTTGATTGGCATCTCTAAATTGTCCGTAGTGTGTGCTTGCATGAGTGAAAGAGAGTGTGTGTGTGCCCTGCAATGGGTTGGCACTCCGTCCAGGGTGTATCCTGCCTTGATGCCCAATGACGCCTGAGATAAGCACAGGCTCCCCGTAACCCGAGTATAGATCGGATAAGCGGTAGGCAATGAATGAATGAATAAACCAATTGAATTTGTGTTCAGTTTCTTCAAGTCTAGTTTTTATTTTATAAAATTAGCCATATAATGTTTTTTTTTTAAAATCCAAGTCTTTAAGGATTGTAAAAGAAGGAAAAATGTAGATTTGCATTAAACTAGCAAAGTGAATATAATCAGGTTAAACGTGTCAAGAACTTTTATAACTGTTTAAAATAATCTTAAGCCTAAAAGAAAAAAAGTTAAAAGAAAAGGTTTAAAAGTAACTTTCTTAAAAAAGTAATAATATATATATATATATATATATATATATATATATATATATATATATATATATATATATATATATATATATAAATTAATAAATTCATCTGCAGGAGATGCGCTTCCCCGAGCCCGGGGAAGAGGCGGAGTCAGAGGTAATGAGAGGAAGTGGAACGTTACACAGCTGATGTGGAGCAGATGCTGCAAAAAAAACCCCTCGTATAATCTCTGAGTCCTTAAGATTTTCTGCTCAAACCTCCAGCATGAGTCACTCGGAGATCCGCGTCCAGAAAGTGCAGCTGTGAAAACAACTCCACGCTTTAACTCCACTACACGGCCTATATAGGGACCAGGGTGTGGGGTTTTGGGATGGACCCTAAGCAGACTGGTGTTTTATTTGCACTATTTAGCGAACAAGGTGTGTGGTTTGGGACACGCTCACAGTGGACTGACTGTGGTATTTATGCACGCTACTTAGTGAAGATGGCGTGTGGTTTGGGACACGCCCACAGTTGGCCACCGATTGTGTTTATATGCACTTGGAATTGGACGTGATAGTACATGTTGAAAAGAGGGTTAGGATTCCGAATCATTTGTGCAGTCATTAAAATTCCAGTAAAAATTTTTTTGTTTTCTCTTTCATTAAACACTCGTCTCCAGTCTGTCTAAAGTTATTCTCTCGCATGTTAATCACTGCGCTGATAAATCACCTTTTACCATCTGTAAATATCATTAGCTGGAGGAATGAGCATACAGATAGCATCATGTTCAGTATGTTTACAAAAGAATCTGCATTAAAAAATAGCTTTTCTAGATTAGATTTTCTATCAGCTCTGAATGAACAATATTGCTATATTTGCTAGCTCTGAATGCAGAACCCATGTTGACTTAGCGCTCAATGCTAGATGTAATTACAGTGTAATATTAACTGAACTGGGCATTTTCTTAATAAATAACCAACACATCTGAGGTAAACGCCGACCTTCTTGAAAAAGTTTGATTCATTCCCACATTTGCTGTGTCTTTAGATTGTCTGTATATAAGATGAAACAGTAATCTTGAGTCGAATACATTATAAACTTGCTGTTCCAGCAGTAAAGTGCTGTTGCTAGGCGACTGGAAAACCTGCAGCTAGCTAAAGTCTTCATTCAGACAGTTCAGCTGAGCTTTTTGGTTCTGAATGATGAATAAAACTGATTTTTGTAAAATTATAATGTTGTTTAATGTGTGTGCTTAGTGGTAGTGTGTTTTATACACAGGTTTACAAAGGAAATGTAAAAACACACACAAAAACACAACACACAAAAACACACACACACACACAGAAAGAGAGAGTTTAAGAAAAGACTTGACACATTTATGCAAATATCTGAAAATGATTGTTGTGATTAATGTTGTTGCCTCTTCATGTAGTGTTTTGCTTTAAGATGAGAAAAACGAAAGCACATTTTTATTGAATTTGGTTGTTTATGTTCAATTTGACCCAGACTTTTCTCATTTCGGGTTTCCATCCAAGAGCTCCATGTTACACTGTCATTTCCACAGCAGTAGTGGAAATTTCTCTCTCTCTCTCTCTCTCTCTCTCTCTCTCTCTCTCTCTCTCTCTCTCTCTCTCTCCCTCCTTCTCTCTCACTCCCACTCTGTCTGCACATCTGGAGCAATGGAGCAGTCCTGAGTGGAGCTGCAGGTTCAAGTGTTTGGACTAAAAACCTGCACAAAAAGCTGGATTTTAATCATAATATTGCAGGACAGAGAGGTAAGGTAGCGTTATATTTCCTCTTATACCCCCCTCTTCCTCCTCTCTCTCTCTCTCTCTCTCTCTCTCTCTCTCTCTCTCTCTCTTTTTCTCTCTCTCTCTCTCTCCTCTCTTCTCTCTTGTATCCTTTCACTCTCTCCGACCTCAGAACTGTGGAATTTTGTACCATTTTCTTATTAGCCTACAAACTGTGCGAATTTCTGTGAACAGCAGATCTTTAAATTTGCTCTTCTACTTCAGCAGTTCTATCTATTTTTTCCCCCATCTATCTATCTATCTATCTATCTATCTATCTATCTATCTATCTATCATGACTGTATTCAGATTGATTGAATGGATTGATGGCTAAATAAATAAATAGACAGATAGATACATAGCCAGCTAACTAGCACTGTACACAGTAACTACAATAACACAGTTCATCGGTAGACTCAAAAACAAGCATTAGATTAAATAAACTGCAATAAACTGTAAACAGACTAATTCAGAACTTAGCATTAGAGTAAACAGACTACATTTCAAATTAGCATGGTAAGTAACAGAATCTAGCATCAGTCAGTGACAATACATCACTTTTAATAAAATACACGCTTAGGAAACAACAGCATGACTTTTTTACTCACATTTCTTAGCATTTTTTTTACAGAGTCATGTCATTTTCAGACGATTTAAAGGACAAGAGAAAGTCCTGTGTATCTGCTGTTGTGTATAAACGAGAACTGAAGAGTTAATCCGTTTTCATGTTTTCCATCCAGCTGTGTGACTCTTGAGAAAAGATTTCTGTCCTGTTCTGGTGCCAGTGTTTCAGACTCCAGCTCTCACTCGTGCTGCTGTGAACCAAACAAGTGGTGAAAAAAACTCTCAGCGTGTTTGTCATTTTGGGCCAAAATTTAATCTCGAGCTCCTTATCTGGGCATTCAAGAGCCTGGGAAAGTGTGTTTAGTTATTTTAGAGCTTCATGGCAGGAATGTAGAGATGATTCTAGAAATAAATCTCATAACTGACCAGTGAATTACCTTAAATATTAATTTCCAGACAAACTGAAAAAAAAACTTACTGTAACACACCCCCCCACCCCCCCCCCACACACACACACACCTTTATCTCACTGGTTTATTGTGCTAAATCATAAAGCTAGCATATAGTAAACCAGCTACTAACAAGCTACCATAACTGTACAGTTATATTAAACTTTAATGAAATTTTGTTTCTAACAGGTGAGTAGAGAAGAGTGTGATCTCTTCTCCTTGGAGGTTTGGCCAGACCACACACACACATACACACACACACACGGGATTGTGGGACTCTTTTGGGACTTTTTGCTCAGAAAACAGTGTGTATTGCATGTGTTAGGGATGATCTGGAGGTGTGTGTTGTGTGCACTTCTGCTGTGTTGGGCTCTTGTTCTCGGAGTCGAGCCTGAGCACCAGCAGGAGGAACGACACACGGGGCAGACGAATAAAGAAACAGAGAAAGATTGGAAGGAAAAGACGGTGCCAATGTGTCCGGATCAGTGCAGCTGCATGGCCGAGGAAGCTGTGGACTGCGCCGGGGTCAATTTATCAGAATTTCCACAAGAGATACCGGAGAACACACGCCATCTCTCACTGCAGGTGTGTGTGCTAGATAATTTTTTATGTTATATGAGCATGCAGAGAAACTGTTGTATGTGTGATCAGTTCAGTTCTGGGAGCACTGAGACACATGCTTCATTTCCCTCTCAAAGTGCAGTTCATATGCTCCAGTGGCGGACTGTGCATTTCACACCTAGGCCTTCAATAGTGCTCCGTCTGAATCAACCCGCCCCTCAAAATCCAATTTATGGTTATAAAAACCATCTTAATATGCAGAAATACAGTATAAAGAGCCGTTGCATCGCAGATAGATAACTCCTGTAGCCACAATAAATGCCTTTATTGAATAGACAAACCAGGGGTGAACAAGTCTCCTCCTACTGCAGCTACAGCCGCGACACACATAAAAAACATCAATAATAACCTTATAAACTTGCAATATTATTTAGGAAAATCGCAACGTTTTACTCACCAAAGATTCGGATTATTTGTAAACAGAATCCATCCTCCTCTCTTTCCTCAAAAACAAAATAGCTATTACACATCCTATCCAATCAACGGGTCTGAATATGGTGACGTTGCCGTACGCCTGCTAGAGGGCCCTAGTGACACCAACTCAAAATCTGATTGGTTGAAGCAAAAGTTTCATCGACATTTATTTTGTGTTAGAGGGCCTGCAGAACGGATTGTGAAGGCCTCCGGGCAGACTTCTTTGACTTTGACCCTGCCTGGCAACAAATGATGGCTGAAATGTGATTGGTTAAATGCTTTAATACGAAAATACATGTCTGGAAGCAGCACAACCATCGGAAAAGCTATGATAGGAAGCTGACAGACCATTTGGAATTATTTAATAAGTATTCATGGACAAAATATAATTAACATCAGTTAATGATGTGATTCAGATATTTTTTTAGGCCAGCAGAGAAGGCCTTGCAGGCCCTGACAGTCCGCCACTGATATGCTCTGATACCTGGTTGGCCATTCTCTATAAGAACATGCCTTACACATACACTATATAGGCAAAATATGTGCACCCCTGACCAGATTCATTCCTCTGTGTGAAAAGAAATTTTTGTCCATGAAATGTGAATTTGCTAGCTACCGGTGTAATTTCCATGCTAAAATATGAACTTCTATCATTAATAATAATTTGATGTTGCAGTTTCTATGTCTTGAACCAACATTACTACATACCCTGCTCATGGAAATGTGCTGATGTATGCATGTGGAAAGTGCTTCAGTGTTCATCAAATGAATGAGTTCATTACATACAACTATGCATTTAAAAATATATAAATAATTAATACCACTAATGTTCTAGCATGACCCTGACACTCATAAGAATGCATGTATGATATTTTCTGAGCAAATGAGACGCCTTGTGTGTCATGAGATCATTAACACTGATGTCAGGAATATGACTGGAATGACCTCTCTGCACCGAGCGCTAGTCTCTATATAACAAGCAAGATCTCCCGATGAGGCGGTGATGAGGGTCTGAAAGAGCAGCAGGGACTCACATGTTTACCTCCATCAAGTTCTGAAAAACAACAAAGTAAAAATCAAATCTAGTTTTATTCCAAATGGTGTCATTTTCTGTCTTTATTGTTTTCTGCATCAGAATAATCAGCTCTCAGAGATCAGAGCAGAGGCTCTCGCACGACTCCTTCATTTGGAGACGCTCAACCTGCAGAACAACCGCCTCACCACGCAGGGTGAGAGAGAGTGTGTGTGTGTGTGTTTGTGTGTGTGAATAAACAGTGTGTATATTTCATTACTGGCATAACAATCGCTTTCACTGCAATTTTGTTCATATGAAATTGATTTTTTGGTGAGATCAGGTTTGTGTGTATGTGTGTGTGAGTGAGGCCAAGAGCATAGTGAAAAGTGAGAAATAACAGATGGTGTTGAATGAACCTCAGACAAATACATATTGCATATGAGGAGAATAAACTTAGTCTTTGCTAAAATTAAATATCCTTAAAATTAAACTTTATAAACTTCATAACTACACTTCATAACTACACTTGAAGCTGACACTGGAGACTCCTTCCATAAATGTTACATTTACAGAAAACCTCACAACAGTCACACATGCTAATTTAATCTGTTTATCAGTGGAGTGTGTGCTGTAAACATCCCTGTGAATGAGCTGTTACTATGGAAACACTAAGGTATTAGATCGACTGCATTAATATAAATCTGCGCTTCTGTCAGAAATGTTGTTAGAGATAATTATTCAACAAATGACCACTAATCAGTGTGTGTGTGTGTGTGTGTGTGTGTGTGTGTGTGTGTGTGTGTGTGTGTGTGTGCGTGTGTGTGATTCCAGGCCTTGAAGATGATGGGTTTGAAGTTCTGGAGCAGCTCAGTTATTTATACTTGGCGAATAACAAGGTGAGATCAGAAGTCAGACAAAAATCCATCATTAGGTCCTTGCTAGCTTTAGGTTTTTTTCTTAAGTTGTTTTCAAAAACTTTTTTCATCAGTTTTTGAAAACAGTATCATATTTAAACTAAAAAAATGAAAGTAAACCAAACACTGAGCTAGTTCACCAGTCACAATCCATTTTTTCTTATTGAGCTAGCTGTGTTTGCTATGTTAGCACTCAGTACAGGAGTTAGAGGGTTTTTTGTGTTTATGTGCTACTGGGTTTAGAACAAATGCATGATCCTGAGCTAAAAGATGCAGCAAATTCTATTTAAGTTCTATTTTCACTGTTCTCTTTCTCTGTTGCATGTATTATGCACATTTTTGCAGCTGTGGAAAAAAAGAAATCAGATTAAACTAGCCAATTGGCTAATGATAGCATAGTGGTTCTAGCTTGCACTAGATAACGTTACACTTACAGTTAGCATACTAGCTATTATTGCTAATGGTGGTTAGATAGATAGCACCAGGATATCCAGATGCTACACCTCACTAGTTCTCCTGTCTGTTGTCCCAAATAGAGTAAAAAATCCTACTAAACATTTCCATGAAGCTCATTTCTGAGTCCTGACTGACTTTAGAAGATTAAAAGAAAAATCAGGTCACAGCCTCAAAATATGCCCGTTTTTTCCGCATCTCCGCATCTGTTTAAACTGAACACATTCCCACATTGGTTTGGAATTTCATCCACATTGGTTTTGGAAATAATACTGGGTGTTTTAACTGGTCATAAGACAACAATTCCTTGTCCATGTCACCAGCAGAACATTCGCTCCACGTCCCGTCCTACGGTGATGCCACGACTTCTTTCACTGTTAAACAAACATCTTCTCACCATATCAACTATTTCAATCCATTTATTATTAGGCTTGATTATGACACACACCCCAGTGTTCTTAAAATTCACTGAATAAGAACATGGCTTCATGATTCCTAGCTGTGACTCAACTGGAGTTCTTCCTCCTTCCTCTCTGTTCCACCAAGTTTCTTTTCTGTTCTTGATGTTATGCCACCAAGGTGTATTTTTTAATTTAAGTCTGTTTCATAGCTCACAGCAGCACCCAGATATCTTCCACCAACGCTGGTCAGCGCAGACTTCGCCGCGAACCAGCTGACTACCATATACCCATATACGTTTGGCCAGAAACCGGGACTGAAGTACGTTAAGATTCTACTTCCTGTATAAACTGAGTTCAGTACATTTACCTGAGTCACTTGTTACTGTGCCTTATTCCAGATCAGTGTACCTTCACAACAACAAGCTGTCCGACGTGGGTTTACCCGAGGGAATGTTTAATGGTTCAGACAACCTGGAGGTGTTAATCCTCTCCAGCAACTACCTGCGCTATGTCCCTAAAGGCCTGCCGATTGCACTCTTCCGTCTTCATTTAAAGGTAGCACCAATGAACCAGTCACTGAACTTAGCAGATTGCCCGAACTCCTGAAGGTAGTCTACCACAACCAACAGCTCATTATCTAAGCTAATGAATGTAGTTGAATGTAGTTGGTCAGAGCAGTCAACCTCCAGCAGACTAGCTTGCATCTGGGCTAACTCATTATTTATTTATTTATTTTTTAAATCCCATTTTCTCTCAGTTATTTCTCCCAATTTTCACAGCTAGCTAGTTCTTCTCCACAACATGGCAGCTACCACTGGGCAGAGTGAAGTCTAACTTGTCCATCCTCTGAGACACCTGAAGCCAGCCACTGTAGGGCAGTGTCAGAGGAACATTTTTCCCACTTCCACATACATGAACTCACAGATTGGCTAGCATCACTGTGATTGACAAGGAAAAGAGAGAATAAGCCCCCACCTCAAAGAGCAAGTTATCAGTACTCTCATGTAATATTAATCAGCAGCAAGCTGATGATCCCGTCAAGATGTTAATAATCTTGCTGTAAGATTTTCTCATGGCTTTTACAGAACATCATCTCTTATCTTCCTCCTCTAAAAGTGTTCTCTGATGATCATGTTCATCCAGAATAACAATCTGGAGAAGATTCCTTCAGGTGCGTTTGAGAACCTGCCTCATCTGAGAGAACTGTACCTGCAGAACAACCTCCTGAGCAACAGTGGCATGGATAACACCACCTTCAGGTCTTTCTCAGTATGATATGAAATATCATAGCCTCTCCTTCTTCATAACATTTCCACTGCTAGAGAAACTTCTTCATCCTCTACCATGAAAAATGAAACCTCCATCACTGTCTCTATACCTCTTCAGACCTTTTTCTGTCTCGCTGTTCCCCCTTCCAGCTTCCCATGTCCAGAATGGATGTTTCTCTTATCTTCTTTTCTTCTGCTTTTTTTCTTTGTCACTGTTTTCTGTATTCTACATAAACAAAAACTCATAGTGAAGCAGTAAACATCACACAAAAAACATCTTCATCCTATTTGCCACAAAGCAACATGGTTTTCTTTGCAAAATCCCAAACAGTCATTTATCATGGTATGATTTGTAAGACGGCCAGAACACTGAACATACATTTTCAAGTGTTTCTCTCTCTCTCTCTCAGTCATCTGAACAAACTGGAGTACTTGGACCTGTCCAACAACAATCTGACTGCAGTACCTTTAGGTCTCCCCCGGACCCTGATGCTGCTCCACCTGGAGAAAAACTACATCACCTCTGTCAGGGTCGATTCCCTCAGCGCTGTGAAAGATCTCCAGTACCTCCTGCTTCACCACAACCGGCTTCGTGCTCGCTACATCCACCGTGATGCCTTCCGTGGTCTCAAGCGTCTCCACACACTCCACCTGCACCACAACCTGCTGGAGCGAATCCCTCTGGGCCTGCCGCGCCGTGCCCACACTCTCGTACTGCTCCGAAACTTCATCAGTGAGATCGGACGAGATGACCTCAGCACTCTTTACACGCTCAACGAACTTAACCTCAGCTACAACCGCTTGACGAGTGAACGCCTTCATCGCCACGCCTTCAGGAAACTGCGCGTTCTGGAAGTGCTGGATCTGTCAGGGAACAAGCTCAGCACATTGCCACTCGGGCTTCCGAAGAGCCTCCACCTCCTGCGTGTGAAGGATAATCAGATCGCCGAGCTGCCAGAGGGTGCGCTGACGGGTATGAGCAAACTGAAGGAGCTCCATCTTTCTAATAACCAGATCAAACTGGGCTCTATCTACCAGGGGGCATGGCAGGAGCTTGGCTCTCTCATGGTGAGAATAGTTTACAACAACATAAAGTATTAAAACAAGCATATTAAATAAACCTATGATTGGCAGCTGTGCTACTATCAGAGATACTGTCTGTTATAAAATGTTAAGAATTAATCATTTTTAACAGTATGTGTATTTGTGTGTGTATATGTGTGCATCTGTTTGTTTGTCTGTGTACGTGTGTGTGTGTGTGTTTGTGTGTGTGTGTGTGCGCGCATGTGTGTTTCAGACTCTTGATCTGTCAGGCAACCTGCTGTCTCATGTCCCTGCTGATCTTCCTGAGTCTCTGGAGTACCTACATTTGGAGAACAACAGGATCAGCAGCATCTCTGCCACAGACTTCATCAGTACCCCAAACATCAAGAGCATCTTCCTGAGGTGAGGTCTGAAACACACACACACACACACACACACACACACACACACACACACATATATGTTGGGTATGATCATAATGATTAGCATAGCTGTTTATTGGTATGCCAAAACCAAGGAGCTCAGACATTGTGCCATCATTGTGAAGACCTCAGACACTGTGCTACATAGTGAGGACCTCAGATACTGCTACATAGTGAGGACCTCAGACACTGTGCTACATAGTGAGGATCTCAGACACTGCTACATAGAGAGTATCTAAGACACTGCTACATAGTAAGGACCTCAGACACTGTGCTAAATAGTGAGGACCTCAGACACTGTGCTACATTGTAAGGACTTCAGACACTGTGCTACATAGTGAGGTCTTCAGACACTGTGCTACATAGTGAGGATCTCAGACACTGTGCTACATAGTGAGGACTTCAGACAATGCTACATTGTGAGGACTTCAGACACTGTGCTACATAGTGCGGATTTCAGATACTGCTACATAGTAAGAACCTCAGACACTGTGCTAAATAGTGAGGACCTCAGACACTGATACATTGTGAGGACATCAGAACTTTGATGCTACAGACAGTATGAGTATATGCTGTGTACATTAATGTAATATTTAATGTAATAAATGTGTAAATTAACTGGCTCACTGTCTCACTTTGGAAACATTGAGTTTGTTTGTAACACACACTACTATTATGTTGTTAATTATTAATAACATAATAATTCATTCTCAGCATTATCAGATATGTAAAAAAATGTAACAGAACTCATTTTTAATGGGCAGTGTGATGGGATTTTTGTGGTTATCTTTTCTTCTCTTTTAGAAGGATGTCACATGCATGTTATTATGGCAGTAGGCAAAAGAATAGTCAGTATCTCACACACACACACACACACACACACACACACACACACACACACACACACACACACACAAACTTTAGCCCCAACAGTCTTTGATTATATGTGTGTTTGTGTAAAGAGAGAGGCTTTTTTGATGCTCAAGACATTTAGCTGATAGTGTTGTGTAATACCACACACACACACACTTAGTGCTGCAGTTATATAACATTTTGAGAAATGTGATCGTTTGTGTTTCTGTGTTTTGTTGTAATGATTTGTTTAGTTCTGTTTCACTCGACAGCCACACACACGTCATTTACTGAACAACTGGACATCTGTGTGTGGGGTGTGTGTGTGGGGGGGAGAAAATACTGACTATTCTTTTGCCTACTGCCATAATAACATGCATGTGACATCCTTCTAAAAGAGAAGAAAAGATAACCACAAAAATCCCATCACACTCCCTCATTAAATATAAAAGTTCTTTTAAATTTTTTTTTTTTTTACATATCTGATAATGCTGAGAATGAATTATTATTTTATTAATAATTAAAAAGCATAGTAGTAGCATAGAATATGTTATTGATATGTTGTTGTTTTTTTTTACACATTATCATAATGATTGCAATTGAAACTGATTAAATTCTACAAAGACTTGCTTCATGTGTGGCATATAGCTGTGTGTATAATATGAGTATTTTCTGCACACACACCGAGACTGTTATTATTATTTATATCTCAGCCATTGAGGCATCGGCTTCCTTATGAGAGCAAACATTCAGAGTAATGAAGACCACACACACCCCCTCTCTCTCTCTCTCTCTCTCTCTCTCTCTCTCTCTCTCTCTCTTTCTCTCTCTCTTGAAGTGCTTCTATCAGCCATAGAGAAGAAAAACACTAATGTGCTAGGGAAGTGTGTGTGCGTGTGTGTAAGAATAAAACCAATAACTTCAATTCACTTTTATTTCTTTCCCCTCTCCATCTTTCTTTCTTCCTTCCTTCCTTTTCCTTTCTTTCTTTCTTTCTTCTTTCTTTCTTTCTTTCTTTCTTTCTTTCTTTCTTTCTTTCTTTCTTTCTTTCTTTCTCTCCTTCTGACTCTCTTGCTCTTTGTCTTACCTCCCCTTTGTCTGTCTCGATCTTCCTGTCCACCTCCCGCTGTCTCTTCCTTAATCTCTCTGTCTGTCTGTCTGTCTGTCCCCTTCCCTCTCTCTCTCTCTCTCTCTCTCTCTCTCTCTCTCTCTCTCTCTCTCTCTCTCTCTCTCTCTCTCTCTCTCTCTCTCTCTTTCTTTCTCTTTCTCTCTCTCAGGTTTAACCGTCTTTCTGCTCTCTCCGTGGCTGAGGACTCCTTCTCTCACCTGTCCAAGCTACAGGTGTTGGACATCGGACACGGAAACGTCACACCTCGCCATAACTACGGAGACGAGTCGGGTGGAAGACTACACGGAAAACGAGGAAGAAGAGGTGCAACCGAAAAAACAATAAACTTAAGAAAAAATGCTCTAATGAGGTTTATACTGCATAGAGTGTAGATGATGGAGGTCATGTGACTCTGAGTATTAATAATAATAATATAATGATTAATTACTGTGAGTATTAATAATGATATGAGAGTGTAGATGATGGAGGTCATGTGACTGTTAGATGATGTGAGTTGGAGCAGCTCAGCTTTTAAAAATATGTAAATTCTTTTGCCTTTAGGATAAATTTGCACATCATTTGCAGCAAGTGTAGAGTGCATTAACCTCTGCCTCGTTTATCTCGGAAACTACTTTTGCTTCTTCTCTGAAATGTCATTTGCCTCACAGCACTATGGGAAAAAAATATGAACGCTCTAAAGGAATTAGCCGTGACGGATTATTGTTATTTTATCTCTTTAACTTTTTCTTCTGGAGCAGATTGATTTCTCTTGGAACTGTTGGCTTTTTTATTTTAATTGAAAACAAAAGTAAGCTGCGAGCAGGAGATGAGTTTTGTGGTGCCGAGGACAAAACCTTCAATCAGACATTTTTACCTTTTTTGTCTATAAGCAAAAATACTTTTATAATAGTCTAAGACTCACTAATGTTCTGCTATTTTTATCTGAAAAATTATTACTAAATTCCACAAATTTCCATGTTGTATTTATTTTTGTATTAATTCCACATCCACTAAAAGGCTTCAGTCTGAGATAGTTCAAAAATTCAAGTTTTTTCAAAATTGCAGCATCTTAACCGTCACTTTGAGAAATATGTTTCTCAAAGTGTTTATTTAACTGCTGGAATTTAACTGCTGGAATAAGTGCCCAAAAAAAAAAAAAACCCAAAAAGAAATCATGTTAAAAAAGGAAAAAATCTTCAGGAATAACAGAGAATTAACAGTTAATAAAGATATGCTAATTTGTTTTATTTCTTTTGAATTTTTTACGAATTAAACATGAAAAACAGGAATTTTGTCTTATAAATCCAGTAAAGATTCTGTGATGTGGTTTATTACTCAGCTCTATTGTTTTCTTTCACCAGCTGCTAAGTGACAGGAAGTGAAGTGTATGCCAACACGTCCGCTAACACCATGAATAACCCTGTAAAAATTCAGACAACAAACAAAAAAACCCTACATTAAATACACCAATCAGGCATAACACTCTGAGCATCTCATCATGGCACCTGTTAGTGGGTGGGATATATTAGGCAGCAAGTGAACATTTTGTCCTCAAAGTTGATGTGTTAGAAGCAGGAAAAATGGGCAAATGTAAGGTTTCGAGCGAGTTTGACAAGGGTCAAATTGTGATGGCTAGACGACTGGATCAGAGCATGTCCAAAACTGCAGCCCTTGTGGGGTGTTCCTGGTCTACAGTGGTCAGTATCTATCAAAAGTGGTCCAAGGAAGGAACAGTGGTGAACCGGTGACAAGGGTCATGGGTGCCAATACTTTATGCACGTGGGGATTGAAGGCTGGGCCGTGTAGTCTGATATCAACAGACGAGCTACTTGCTCAAATTGCTGAAAAAGTTAGTGCTGGTTCTGATAGAAAGGTATCAGAATACACAGGGCTTGATGGGTCAGAGCTGTTTTGGCAGCGAAAGGGGACCAATAAAATATTAGGTAGGTGGTCATAATTTTATACCTGGTCAGTGTATTTACTGTGTGAATGTTGGGAATAAATAGAAATTTCTTTTTTCTTCTACTAGCAAAAAATTCTGATTAGCGGCATTTGATGTTCTCCAACACTCACACACACACACACACACACACACACACACACACACACACACACACACACACACACCCCCGTTACGCATCTGTCTGTGCTGCAGGATAGCAGAATCAATGTCTTTTTTCTCACTTGTTGTTTTTGAGGGTTCACCAGACACACAGCAGATGGTTTCTATTATTAGTGAAAAGAGAAGCTTGTTCAGGGTGTGATGAGGTCGAGTTTAACGACTGATCCACACTGAGGGATGTTTGTACCACCTTCTTACTGTTTCCACTTGAACTTGCCAGAACCAGAGCTTCTCCTCTGAATGTGAGAGGCAGTAGCACAGCGAGGGTCCGAGGCTTAAAGTCGGAGATCTTTCAGGAAGATGAAGAGAGGGTTTTTAATAAGATGCTGTACAGAAATCAGCAGCAGGTCTCCAGATTTCCTGTGCCTTCATGTCCGTGGAGACGACTCAAAACATTTGGTGGAGACCGTCTGATCTGATCTGATCTGGTCTGAGGCACAGATGGAGGGGTTTTTTTCTTTTCTTTTTCTGTATGCTATTCATTACAGAGGATGAGTGTGCCATAAAGAGATGATTTTATTGGCTGGAATCAGAGACAATGGCGACACATTCCACAAAACACAGCACATATAAAGTGTCAAACGTTTTTAAGAGCCACACTCGCAGACATGTAAAACAAGCTTCATGACAATCTGAGGGCTAGTTACCTCGCTAGCAATAAACCACAACGGACCTGCTAATGTTCTGTATAACTGATTTAGATGAGAACAAATAGGTTCACCTTCAATACAGCAGATAACAGCTAGCTAGCTTACATAACTAGCTCAACTGACTAATGAGCTAATGTCAGCTTTCTCTCCCAGGACTAATGCTAAACTCAGTAGCTAGTAGCAACTAACAGGAACACTTTTAGACAAAAAAAAAAACACAAACAGTGGAAGATTTTAACTTTAACAGAAAGCTTATATGAGACAGAAAATTCCAGATCACACCATGGTACCTATTTCTGATGCTAACTCTGTAGCAGCTAATTTTGCTTTGATCAATGAATAAATCAGTAACTGATAGGATTAAAAGTTGTTGTTGGTTTTAGACTCTGACTTGTATATTGAGATTAGATCAGCAGCTAATCATGTTATATTATGTTTCAAATAGCATTTAAGTAAGATTAGAAATAATAATAATAATAATAATAATAATAATAATAATAATAATAATAATAATAATGATGATTTTTTATAGCATGATAACAGTTTCAGCTGAAGCATCTGACATTTTTATACAGCGCTTTTCTTTTCTTTTCTTTTTCTTTCTTTCTTTTTTTTTTTTTTAACCTTTTAAAACAATTTCTCAAAGTATTTTCTGTAACATGATACTTTGGGTGTTTCCTCCACAGCAAATAAATTATTTTTGAAAGAAAACATGCAGCTGTTTGTTTTTCCCCCTTTACATTTTCTTACCTCTGTTTGCTGTAAAGAGTTTGAAGCTGGATTGAAGGTAAAAGCCTGTGAAATCGAGCTGGATATTTTAATGTGTTTACAGTTTCACAGTGACAGGTGTATGAGCACTAAGTAAAACATGAAATGCACAGCTGATATAGCTGAAAGCAGTCTCAATCCTACTGCAGATATTGAGGATGTGTTGGTTAGCGACTCCCTAGAGATGAGTGAACTGAGAAACTGAGAAATTTTGGGCTTTGTTTAGCATAAAACACCAGTTGAGTTCTGACGTTTCTCAGGATGGAGCTGTTTTTTTAGCTGAGTTACGCTAACAGCATGACCTCATGCTAGCAGGTTAATAATCTGGCTGAAAGATATGACGATATAACATTAATATCAAAATGTATATATATATATATTTACGGGGGGCACGGTGGCTTAGTGGTTAGCACGTTTGCCTCACACCTCCAGGGTTGGGGGTTCGATTCCTGCCGTGTGTGTGTGGAGTTTGCATGTTCTCCCCGTGCCTCGGGGGTTTCCTCCGGGTACTCCGGTTTCCTCCCCCAATCCAAAGACATGCATTGTAGGTTGATTGGCATCTCTAAATTGTCCGTAGTGTGTGATTGCGTGAGTGAATGAGAGTGTGTGTGTACCCTGCGATGGGTTGGCATTCCGTCCAGGGTGTATCCTGCCTTGATGCCCAATGATGCCTGAGATAGGCACAGGCTCCCTGTGATCCGAGTGTAGATCAGATAAGCGGTAGACAATGAATGAATGAATGAATGAATGAATATATATATTTACACTTTCTGACATTTTGTATGATAATTTGATGCTAATGGAAATAAACTAGGTTTATATATATATATATATATATATTTTTGGAGACATTGTGAGTTCAGATCTACAGAGACAAATGCCCAGGAGCTTCAAATAAACAACAAGCAATAAAAATATTATGAAAAAAACTGCAACAAAGGGCAAAAGTAATGCAAGACAAACAAAACAACAGCACGACAGTGTGTGATAAAAAAATCGCAGGATTTATATAAGGGAACTAATCAGTGGGACACAGGGCAGGGGCACAAGTCAGGAAGTGACACAGACAACAGAGGAAGATGTTCAGGGTGGTGAGTGACTGCCCTCTGGTGCTCTGGGTGGGGCTAATTTAGGGTTTTTTGTTTGTATTTTGACAATATACAGATTTTTACAGTATACAGATTCTAAATTTTTTGATATCATTTATTTTTCTAAACATAAATTTGCTTTTTTGATAACACAGGTATCATATTTCTTCAAAATGGTGAAAATGGGCAGTGAAGATGAAACGTTTATCTTCACGTAACGTAACGTTTAAGCTGTGGTTTATATTTAAAGCTTTTGTCTTCTACAAATGTCTAGTAATTTTTAATGAAATCGAGGCATGTCTTTGTTCAATTTGTTCCAAGAGTAAAGTAAATACAGACAGTGGTGTTTTTGTGTAGTTGTGATGGGCTGTAGTGCTTCAGTGACACGTCTGTGTTAAACATGAAGTGCAGAGTTTTTTTTTGTGTGTGTAGCACTCAACACACTGCCTCAGTGATTGATGGAGTATTATAGACATCTTGATGGACCAAAATTGCAGCACTGCATTATTACAGCTCAGTTTTTCCTTAGTCTGAGAAATGAGCCTGTTTTCACTTTATTTACTGTGTAATATAGTTGGTAAGGAAAAGAATTAAAGATTTGTGGTGTTTGATACATGTTTGATATCAAATTTCTAGTAAACACAACACTATTAAAGCAGATTATAAACAGAAGTGAAGAGCAGAAACATCATTTTCCACATCACTCGCTGCTCCATAATGCTGAAAGATTGCTGCACTTTACCAAATTACACCTCTGCTATACTGCACTCCAGAACCACGTGAGTGCAGGACATGTAGGACATATGCACAGGAGACAAGATCTAAAAAAACCACAAGAGGAACATGTGAGAACATGGGAGTATCTTCTACCTGAGAGATTGGAGGTCAAACCTGTTCTTAGACTTAATTAATAGTCGATTAATTATTTTATTTATTTTCATCTTAATCTTTATTAATTAAATAATGATCTGATGATTAATGCATATATTATTTATTCATTTTATTGGTTAAAAGTTCTTGCTCATGTTCATCCCTTTTCACTTTTATTAAAGCTTCACCAAGATGTTCCACTTCCTAGTGCTAACTTCATCTCTATCTGAGGATAGTGATGCGGCAGCTTCATTCTGTCCAGCTCTGTCACCTTCTCATCTGTCCTCTCTGCTCAAACACACCAGCTTCCAAAGCTTCGACTCTCACACCATTACACTCATCACACCATCACACTCACCTCATCACACCATCACACTCATCACACCATCACACTCACCACTTCACACTCATCACACCATCACACTCACCACTTCACACTCATCACACCATCACACTCATCACACTCATCACACCATCACACTCATCACACCATCACACTCATCACACTCATCACATCACATCATCACATCATCACACTCACCACATTCATCACACCATCACACTCATCACACCATCAGACTTATCACACTAATCACACCATCACACCATCACACTCATCACACCATCAGACTTATCACACCATCACACCATCACACTCATCACACCATCACACTCACCACATCACACTCATCACACCATCACACTCATCACATCATCACATCACATCATCACATCACATCATCACACTCACCACATTCATCACACCATCACACTCATCACACCATCAGACTTATCACACTAATCACACCATCACACTCATCACATCATCAACCTCATTCTGTCACAGATCGCTAAATACCTGAGACGGGTCTCATGAGCTGCATTGCAATTTGGGAATCCAGCGCTCATATCAATGTCTGCATGTTGGAATCTTCCTCCTGTGATTGGGTGAAAAAGAGGAAATTAGCTGTTGTTGTTTTGTTCTCCTGGTGAACTCCACTGGACACAAGGGAAATCTCAGAGAAACTGAAATACGACACGAACACTAGCTTGCAGCAGAATCGCTTCTTCCACTCAGCTGCTCAGTTCCTCTGCATCACCTCCAGCTCTTCTCATCTCTCTCTCCTTCAGAGCTGCTGAAGTACTCACGCTCTTCTGCAGCTCAAATGTAATTACGTCAGCTTCCATCCATCCTGCTCATCACATTCAGCCCTAATGCTGTCGGAACTCAGAGTCCCCTCCGAGTGGACATATCGCAGGATGAATGTTGAGTTGTATCTATTTCCCCTTAGTTTTCCATGATCAATTAACTCAATGAAATTAATCAAAATGAAACTCAGTAAACTACCAAAACTTAGCCAAAATAATGAGCGGTCAGTCTGCAGATGGGAAGAAGCAAATTCTTTATTCAGAAAGACATCCGTCACATGTTTTACTGAAGAGAGCAGCTGGTCTGAAGAACTTTGAAAAATTCCCTACTATTTATACACATTTATTTCCAATTCAGTTTTAACATTTCATCCCCTTCATTTGAGCCCCTCCTTACCTAATTTGCATACATACATATCGGTGTCCTTTTTTGGCTATCTCTTCAGTACGTCTCGCCCTCTCACCTAGAACTTTTTGATTCTTTGAACACGATGTTCTCTTCACCTCCATGTGCCTTCTGACATAGTATTGACCTTTTTAGACATTTGCAAGTTTGGATAACCGCACGTTGCAAAGTCAGCATTACGATTTCATGTTCTTCTACATTTCATTTACCTAGCTCAGTGCAAAGCAAGCGTTGTGGTTTCATGTTCTCGCACCTCAGCTATTTTTTGTGTCTTATTCACTATCTGTTCAAATGTCCCTGTAACCACACTGTCTAGTCTATTTCCTCCTTTGTCTAGTTTTTATTTTTGTTTTTCTTCACTCTCGGTGCAAATCTTGGGCTCTAAGCCTTTAAGCGTTTCATAACCTGCATTTTAAGATTAAATAGTCTGCGCTTTAAGATTAAATAGTCACAGGATATGTACCTTGCTCATCCAATTTCCCATTAGCTCAATTGGCCGGTCAACCAACCCAATGATCCCATTGGATAGGCCGACCGACTAACCTGCAATCTCCAATGCTTCTAATAGATCTCTTTTCCCTCTTTCCAACCTCAGTGTGGTTATTACACTAGCACGCCAATACTTCTATAGTTATGCTTGATTATCATACTTTTGCCTCAAGCAAAGCCTGCTCCTAAGTTATAATTGAATACTGTAAGGATATAGTTGAATACTGTAAGATTAATATACTTGAATACTGTAAGAATGTACTATTTTAAGCAGAGTATTGTTATGTTAAAAATAAGCATAAAATTAACCTTAAAATTTCTCCGACAATGCCTCACCTTCTGTTTACATGACCACTGAATCACACTCATCACACCATCACACTCATCATGCTAATCACACTCACCACACTCATCACACCATCACACTCATCACACCCATCACACTCACCACACTCACCACACTCATCACACCTTCATGCTCACACTCATCACTTTCATCACATGCACAACACTCATCACACTCATCGCACCATCAAACTCATCAAACTCATCACACTATCACACTCATCACACTCACCATACTCATCACACTCACCACACTGATTACACCATCATACTCATCACACCATCACACTCATCACACCATCACATTCATCACACTCATCACACTCATCCTCTCACAGATCGTTAAATACCTGAGACGGGTATCATGAGCTGCATTGCATTTTGGGACTTTAACTCCAGTGCTTGCATCAACGTCTACATGTTGGAATCTTCCTCCTGTGATTGGGTGGAAATTGAGGAAGAAGCTGTAGTTGTTTTGTTCTCCTGGTGAACTCCACTGGACATGAGGGAAATCACTTCTTCCACTCAGCTGATCAGTTCCTCCTCAGCACCTCCAGCTCTCCTCATCACTCTCTCTATCAGAACTGCTGAAGCACTCGCAATTTTGAAGCACTGCTCATCACACTCTGCCCTGACAGCTCGCCTCCTGTTAACACGACCACCGAGTGTTTTCAGGGTCAGAAAGTGGAGTGTTTTCAACCACACGAGCCGAGGATCAATCACGAAATGAAGTTGAAACAAAAACAAGGGAATAATGGCTGCTTTAAGGAGCACAAGTAGAGGGAGAGACATTAAGTCACGTTTCAATGTTCCAGTACCAGAAAGCTATTTCAAGATTTTCTCATTTTATAAAAATTATAGTGAAACATCTGAGGAAAAGACAGCTATGAGAAGATGGGCAGCTGCTTTAAATGAAATGATAAATAATTAAACATTAATAATTTAAAAATAATTTTTCAGCAGTGAAACTCAGAAAATATTTTTGTCAGAATTAAAAAATGCGTTTTTAACATGGAATCAGGTGGCATTTTGGTGGCAAATTTCAGTTATTAACATAAAAAAAAACACAAAAATTTTAAAATTTATTTTTTCATTCAAAATTTGATTTCGATCTATAATCTGAGTAACAAGCTTGAAATTTCAATCCGAAATTCATCAGTCCATGTCACACTGCTGAGAAAAATAAAGAAACCACAAAACACTGAGAGAACACGTTTTTCTTCTCTTATCTTTCTTCTTATCTTCAGGAAACTTCACTTCCATTAAATGTCTCTATCCGTCGTCTTTTACTGCAGGTTCAGTCTGATGTTTTTATGCAGAAATTTCACATCGCAGTCACAGGCAGAAACACTCAAATACTGCTGGGTATTTACACTCAGCTGCACAAATTCACCAAAAACAATTGCATAAAACATGTTCATTATTCCGCCGTTCAGTTCCACAAAGTCACGTAGAAGCACATCTGTATCCAGGGTCGCTTTAGATCTGAAGCTTTTTTCTGAACTTATGTACAATTGTACAATTTTTCTGTCTAGAATATTAAAAGAACAGATAAAATTAGCATAGCATGCTACATGGTGCTACACGAGTTGAATCTAGTGATTTTACAAACCCGATTCCAAAAAAGTTGGGACACTGTACAAATTGTTAATAAAAACAGAATGCAGTGATGTGGAAGTTTCAAATTTCAATATTTTATTCAGAATACAACATAGATGACATATCAAATGTTTAAACTGAGAAAATGGATCATTTTAAGGGAAAAATAAGTTGATTTTAAATTTCATGGCATCAACACATCTCAAAAAAGTTGGGACAAGGCCATGTTTACCACTGTGTGGCATCCCCTCTTCTTTTTATAACAGTCTGCAAACGTCTGGGGACTGAGGAGACAAGTTGCTCAAGTTTAGGAATAGGAATGTTGTCCCATTCTTGTCTAATACAGGCTTCTAGTTGCTCAACTGTCTTAGGTCTTCTTTGTCGCATCTTCCTCTTTATGATGCGCCAAATGTTTTCTATGGGTGAAAGATCTGGACTGCAGGCTGGCCATTTCAGTACCCGGATCCTTCTTCTACGCAGCCATGATGTTGTAATTGATGCAGTATGTGGTCTGGCATTGTCATGTTGGAAAATGCAAGGTCTTCCCTGAAAGAGAGACGACATCTGGATGGGAGCATATGTTGTTCTAGAACTTGGATATACCTTTCAGCATTGATGGTGCCTTTCCAGATGTGTAAGCTGCCCATGCCACATGCTCTCATGCAACCCCATACCATCAGAGATGCAGGCTTCTGAACTGAGCGCTGATAACAACTTGGGTTGTCCTTGTCCTCTTTAGTCCGGATGACATGGCGTCCCAGTTTTCCAAAAAGAACTTCAAATTTTGATTCGTCTGACCACAGAACAGTTTTCCACTTTGCCACAGTCCATTTTAAATGAGCCTTGGCCCAGAGAAAACGCCTGCGCTTCTGGATCATGTTTAGATATGGCTTCTTTTTTGACCTATAGAGTTTTAACCGGCAACAGCGAATAGCACGGTGGATTGTGTTCACCGACAATGTTTTCTGGAAGTATTCCTGAGCCCATGTTGTGATTTCCATTACAGTAGCATTCCTGTATGTGATGCAGTGCCGTCTAAGGGCCCGAAGATCACAGGCATCCAGTATGGTTTTCCGGCCTTGACCCTTACGCACAGAGATTGTTCCAGATTATCTGAATCTTTGGATGATATTATGCACTGTAGATGATGATAACTTCAAACCCTTTGCAATTTTTCTCTGAGAAACTCCTTTCTGATATTGCTCCACTATTTTTCGCCGCAGCATTGGGGGAATTGGTGATCCTCTGCTCATCTTGACTTCTGAGAGACACTGCCACTCTGAGAGACTCTTTTTATACCCAATCATGTTGCCAATTGACCTAATAAGTTGTAAATTGGTCCTCCAGCTGTTCCTTATATGTACATTTAACTTTTCCATATTCCTTATTGCTACCTGTCCCAACTTTTTTGGAATGTGTAGCTCTCATGAAATCCAAAATGAGCCAATATTTGGCATGACATTTCAAAATGTCTCACTTTCAACATTTGATATGTTATCTATATTCTATTGTGAATAAAATATAAGTTTATGAGATTTGTAAATTATTGCATTCCTTTTGTATTCACAATTTGTACAGTGTCCCAACTTTTTTGGAATCGGGTTTGTATTTCGTTAGGTTTGCGGTGCAGCTGAAGGGAAACGTTTTTCTATGAGGTGAAGAAGACACTTTGGAAGAACATCACACTGAGTTTAAATGAGCAACAGCACAAATAGATAAATAATAAATTACATAAAAGAAAGAAAGAAAAAAACAGTAACTCAATACATATGATAAACAGATTAAATATTAAAAAAATGTTAAATTATGTTTCTGCTTCAGGTTGGATCCAGGAACCAGAAAAGATCCCAAACATGTACAGCAGCTAGCATGTCTTTAACTTGGGCTGATGTCTGACCACATGACTGGATGTTATATAAGCTAAATAAATATACATTTATATTTATTTTTATATTTCCAGCCAAAAGCATTAACAGGTAAACAAATCAGAGCTAGCTTGTTAAGTGTTATTAATGGCACAAACCAGGCAGTACAGTATTTCACTGTTGTTAGAATTCACTGTTGTTAGAACACTGCAGAATGGTTTTGTGTCTGATCTGATTTTATCTTGCAGAACTGGTTAGCTATCCAGCTAGCTTGAACAGCAATGTCAGGCTAATTTAGCATGTGATTAGCACGGATATTACAGGAATAGTTCAGGCTGATTTTGGGGACATGATTTAATTTCGTCTGATTTGTCCTCACAGGATCATAGCTCTCGATATCTGTGTGATGAAGGTTCTTCACCCAGTTCATCCTGCCTTCACAAAAGCAAACCACAAACTAATAAATTGTTTTCTGTGTACATGACCAAACAGAGCCATGATTTCAGCCATACTGATGCTGGAACAGAGATTTTAATTAATTAATTCTATGCTGTTTATTGGCAGCTTTGATTCCTCAGACCAATCCTACAGCACATGTGAGCCAACGTTTCTTAACTTCCTCACTAACAACTGTAATTCCTACCATACCTGAAGTTTGGTGAGTATTGATTCTCAGGGAAGTAAAAAAACCTGTCTAGGCCATGCCCACTAGAGACAAGTGAGACAAATCAGCATGGACAAAGACTGTTAGCATGTGTTAGCTTGTTAACGCTGTATGAAGGATTAAGAAATGTATTTAAGTCAGTTATCAGATTTTCTCAAAATCCAACTTGATTCTATGTAAAATTCATAGGTTGGGTTTCACAAAAACAAAAAACAAAAATTTACAAACGCTGTTCCCGTAAGAAAGAAACATAAACCTGAGTCAAACTATAGCGAGAAGCAAATCCGTTAATCCGTGTAATCCTTCACGTCCGGGTGATCCATCATGGCCGCTATACATTGGTCTCAAGGCCATTCATGTCGATGGAGCAGTGCTCCTTGTCCTTGTGTTTCAGGTGGCGTGGAGGTACCGGGGGGACCTTCCTCTCAGGAGGCGGAGGTTGCACTCCTTCCTCCAGCTGCATGAGACGAGCCACGTCCGGGGAAACCAGCTCAGGCTTGCCTCCTGCTGGAAGCGGCTGGAAACTGCCGTTTTTCTGCTGGCAGTTCATCCGCTGCTGAGTCTGGGCGGGTTTCGTCTCGCAGATGAGAGGAACCTGAAGAGAAATGGAGAGGAAATGACAAAGGAGGAGATGATCAACTTCACACTAGAGGAACACGGGATATTTCAGAAAATAGATTAATTCTCTGTATTCATGTCGTTCCTGTCAGTCTTGTTATAGACATGCCCCCAAGGCCCTTTACCCCACCCCCATCTTCACTGCTCAGAAATAAAAAACTTGCCACTTTTTATCCAAGATGGAGAAAATCCTGCTGAGACATGGACATGAAGCTGGACACCAAACTAGCCTCAATTATCCTGGACATGAAATAAGATCATTAATGTTATAAATTAGTAAAAGTGTCATCTTTCGTGTTGTATTTCTATATTTGTACATTGAGATGAACAGTGTTTTTGAACTAGCTGGTTACACTGGCTAATGTATCCGATTGTAAGCTTTGCCATTATAGCAGAGGATTTAAGCTAATTGTGGTCTGTCCTGGAAATCAGGTGATCTCTGTAGATTGTGGGAGGTGGAGATTTGTGTGCAGGGTGTGGTTAGGTGGCGGGGTTACAGAGTGAACCACTAGAGCTCAAAATCTCTAGAGCTGAGTGCACCTTCACCTTCAAAAATAGTCTTTCTGTTGTTTCTATCTTGTTTCTATTTCTAATCCTCAGTTGAGCTCAACACCTCTCATGTTTATCTACATATTTTAATTCCAAACATTCAGATCAGCAAATAAATACTGTACAGAAACCAGATGACCAAATGAACTGTTTTCAACCTCGTCCTTTCTCCGCTAGTCCACTTTTTTCTAAAAAAACAAGAAAATTAAGTGTTTGTAATCTGTCCAGAGGCAGCGAGCCCACATACTTTGGCAGATAACTAATAATGGGATCGTCCCGCACACATGGTGTCCATTAAAACCCCGATTCTGTACAGACTGAACCTTTAACCTCAATCACACACTAAATCTTAAAGCAACTTTTCTAACATCAAGCAGAAGTTGTTACAACCTCGCCAGGCTTTACATTAAAGGAGGAATATCCAGACATGCCCAAGTCTGCGTGGAGTGTTTAGGATGATGATGATGCTAACCAGCACATTTGCCTCATATAAAACTGTACAAAACACTTCTCGTCTGATTGATCAGCATTGAAGTGAAGTGAAAATGTTTGCATGTTTTTAATTACTCCTTTAATCTAGTGTGCAGTGTCTGAGGGCCAGATGATAAATCGGTGTATCAGTAATGAAGATGTGTTTACCATCAACACCTGCTGTTCTGAAAATTCCCTCGTAAATAACACTTATGTCTGCTGAGGTACATGGTCCAGCAGCACTTCAGAGTCGTAATGAAACTCTCGGCTCTTTGCACTAAGATTCTGCTGATGAATCACTTTATTAAGTGCCTAAAACTTCCTGCGTTGCTCCAGCATATGTAAATCCTTGTCCTCTGAGAGGAATGAGAAAGATCTCCTCTCTAGACACCAGATTCATCACCTGGCTTCCTGTGGGCTTACTTATGTTTGTGGGGCCTGACTTGGAGCACGAACACCTCTGAGCTGCTGAAAAAGGCCCAGCAGAGACTACTTCCTTAGGGCGCTGAGGAAGAACAATGTCACTCAGAGACTACTGGTGTCCTTCTACCAGTGCTCAATAGAGAGCATCCTAACCTACTGCATCGGCATATAGTTCACCAGCTGCTCAGTGGCTCAGAGGAAAGCGCTCCAGAGGGTCATAAACATGGCCCAGAAGATTGTCGGCTGCCCGCTCCCAACACTGGAAGAACTACACAGTTCACACTGTATTAAGAAAGCCCAAAGCATCCTTAAGGACACATCACACCCCGGACACAATCTGTTTTAACTGTTACTGGCAGGACGGCGATACAGAACAATCAGAGCCAGGACAAACAGACTCTGCTCTTTTATGCAACAGCCATAATTGCACTCAACAATCTAAACACTGTTTACATAGGAATGTGAAATAGATGATGTATGTATGATTGTGTGTGGAACAGGCTGCTATAACTAACTAATTTTAGTTAGTTTTTTATACTATTTCCTTTATTTTTTTTACTAATTAGTAAATAGTAAATTTTATATTGTTGAAGGTTGAATGTATGTATGACTGCTGCACTTTTTTGACTGATCGACACTTTTAAATTTCGTTGTACATGTAACATTGTACAATGACAATAAAAACATTTTATTCTATTCTATTCTATTCTATTCTATTCTATTCTATTCTATTCTATGTTCTATACTTATATAAACATTTAGCCATTGCTGTGATACACACTCAAGTCTTTCTCTCAGGAACCTCCAGCTTTTATGTTTCTGAGGATGGAATAGTGGTGTTGTAGATTATTCTGTATAAATGTCTCACTCTTGTGGTGATGTTTAAACTCTTCGGGAAATAAGATCTCATTTTGACTTCAAATGGCATTGCCATTGTCATGACAACTGGCAGGAATGTAAACATGACACCGTTATACATCTGGACATCAAACGAGATGTTTATGAAATGACACAAAAATGACATGAGACTGAAATCACTCAGCATCTCATGACATCACATTTATGACATGACACCCCATATGACAAATTTATGGCATAAGTTGCTTATGATAGGACACTTAAAACACCTGACAGGACACCTGGTAGGACACCTGACATGACACGACACATTTATGACTCCCCACGCTCTTATTCATGTCATAACACACTTATGACCCCTGACATGTCCTCAGGTATGAAATGTTAATGTTAATGCCACTGTTCTGACATGCCGTCTGAAATGAAAGTTTTTACCTGCGCATTGTTTGCATGAGTGACCGCTTGACAGTTTTCTTGTCAGAACAGTTTTCTCTTTTCTGACTGATCAGTGAGTCACATGTCACGAAGCCTGACTTAATCTAAAAACAGAACAAGACGTGACTCACTCCATCTCCCTCCTGCATGAAGTCCTTCCTGCAGATGTGCGCCATGATTCCTGTAGCAAGCGCGTCTCCCATTACGTTCACCATAGTACGAAACCGGTCTCTAATAACACAAGGCAAAGGTCAAAGCTCAGATGAACATCCCAAAGTTTCACTGGTGTGTGAGTGTGTGTGCGTGTGTGCGTGTGTATGCTGGATGAGGGGTGCCAATACTTTGTGCACCGATAATTCCACACCTATTAAGCATCATTAAGCACCATTAAGCTTCATTAAACACTCTGGCAGGTGAAACTGTTAACCTGTGTAACAGTATGTTACTCACAGAGCCCAGTCCACAGCGATGATGAGTGTGATATCATCAGTCGGAAGGCCAACTGAGGTCAGCACGATTACCATGGTAACCAGGCCGGCCTGCGGGATGCCCGCTGCTCCAATACTCGCCGCTGTGGCTGTGATGCTGCGAAATGAGCGAACAAGCATTACAAACAAATCAAAAGATAAAACAAAATATCTGCATCAATACATTACTGTCATCTGCCATCACACAGACACACACACACACACACACAGACACTATGGCTCCTGCACTACTGCCCTCACATTACGTTAAGCAGGTTATCTGAGACAGAGGTTTGGACTCAACTGTGGAATTAATCATAATCAACGTTCTGGGGTCATGTGAGTAGAGAGAGAAACAGTTGCTGGATAAAGTGAGAAATGAAATAAACAAATTTTACTGATGTTTTTTACTCATTTTTTTCAGTGTTTTGTTCTGTTTTTTCTTCAGCACATAGCAACAGCAATCAAAACAGCCACAAAAAGCCAAAAACACAACCTTTCCATCCACAACGGGGCCACAATATTTACTCTGACACCAGACCACGGCAGGAGAGAATGTTACAGAAACGTTACAGGAATGTTACAGAAACATTACATAAAAACAGGAATGTTGCATGAACGTTGCAGGAACGTTCCTGGATGGTTGGTTTTTGAGTTTTATTCAGGAAACGAAAATACAGCAGTTCTGTAAAAACAAAGCTGTGTGAATGTTCCATGTCAACTGTCATAACCGCAAGAGAAGGTTCACAGCTTCAATGGCATTGTTTGACTGTGTGTTAAATCAGACCCCACTCTCACACTCCTCTGTAGTTCAGCAGCTAATCAAAGCACTTTCAGATGCTCTAAGCTGCTGTCTACTCTCTCAGCTGCCACTTTGCTCAAAAAGACAGGATTTAAAAATAAAAATGAAAAGAAAAAAAGAAAGGACTTTTTATGTCAAAAAGGTTTAAAAAGTTCTTCACCTCAATAATGAGTCACAAACATTCCAGCTGATTTTCTATCAAATTCACAGGCAAGGAAGTGACACAGGAAGTAAGGGTCACAACTTTAAACATCAACCTATTTTCTTCTCTGCAACCTTGAAGAAACTTCTGGAGCTTCAAATTCTGATATCAGAGAAGCTGAGAACTTTCTAAGGAACCGTGTGGAACCTTTTCATTAGAGGCGTTTTCTCAGCGTGAGGATTCAGGGACATTTCATTAAAAACTGAGCGTTGCAGCAGATTGTCATAGTTTAACACACAAGTCATGAGAAGCTTCTGGTCCTTCAGTGGTGTCTCTTTGTGGGTAATGAACTTTACTCTGAACTTTAATGAACTGACTCTGACTCACATGCACTTCAGAGCAAGATAAAAAGAGGTTTTTTTTAAACATTCATTAAATGAATAAATAAAATGCTGTGTTATAAAGAAGAACATTTGATTACATATGTAATTATTCACATTTACAAGTTTTATCATTATTTCTGATTGGTCAGAAGTCAGAAGGTGTTTATTAATTTTCTCTAGCAGCAGCTTTGACTGTAGTGCAGGTTAATGTCAATGCACTCCTTCTAATATGTTATGGTTTCTATGGTAACATCTAATTCACAGCCAAAGCATCACTGATTAAATCATCAGCAATATACAGTGGTGTGCTCTTTAAGGAAGGAGTCTCCAGTGTCAGAGAGCACCGGTGTCCCTCACTTCCTGTCCTGTCTTTACCTGATGGTGATGATCTGGCCAAAGTCCAGCTCATAGTTGTTGACCTGAGCAATGAAGATGGCAGCTACAGCCTCGTAGAGTGCTGTGCCATCCATGTTTATAGTGGCACCTACAGGCAACACAAAGCGAATGATGCGGCGGTCGATGTGGTTATTCTCCAGCAGGCACTTAAACGTGATAGGAAGTGTGGCAGAGCTGGAACACACACACACACACACACAATCAACAAAATACTGAAGGTGTAATTCTACACATGCACTAAGATGAGCGTGTGTGTGTGTGTGTGTGTCTGTGTGTGTGTCTGTGTGCGAGAGAGAGAGAGAGAGAGAGAGAGAGGTGTGTGTGTGTGTGTGTGTGTGTGTGTGTGTGTGTGTGTGTGTGTGTGTGTGTGTTGTGTGTGTTTTGTGTGTGTGTGTGTGTGTGTAATACCTGGATGAAGTGGCCAGTGAGATAAGCAGAGCCTGTAGGATTCCCCGGATGTAAACAATAGGGCTTTTCTTGGTGATGAAGAAGTACATGCTGGGCAGGATGAAAAGCCCATGCAGGATCAGACCCATCACCACTGTAATGGCGTAGAATCCCAGCTTCTTTCCCATATCCGACGGATCACTCATCTCCAGAATTTTTCCAGCCACCAGGAAGACGATCCCGAATGGAAAGTACCTGTAACACGGACACACTTCAGGAGGTGTACAAACGTTTTGAACAAAACTGAAGTCTGATCTTCTTAAGATCTTCTAATGAGATCTTCTCGAGACTCACCAGATAACAATGGCTACGATTTTGAGCACAGCCTCATTAAGACTTTGGCAGAAGTTAACGAGCGCACTGCCATTAGGACCCATCCTGCCCAACATGATGCCTGCACACAAAATACATAAACATTCCAGACACAAAACTCTCACATGCCTGAGGGTCTGAGTCACACCTGTAACCTGAAGGTTGGATATGGAACCTAGACTCTTGGTGTGTTTACATGGTTTCTACCTTCAGGATGGAGCTGTGCACTTCCCTTATCTGTTAATAAATGTGTTCTTTAATTGTGCTATTACTACTTTATAACACTACATACTAAATCTAATGTACTGTGTATTCTGGTTGTGTTATCATGCTGGTGTTGTAATTGTGTGTTTGTGTGTTTTCTTGCCCATAGTAGCAGAGAAGATGACAATGCCCAGGACGTTCATGCCATCACTGGTACCAGGCTGCGTGCGCATCACCACGTCAGGCGGAGGCGTCAGGTCCAGCTGGAAGTTACGGATGTCGCTGCCGTTTTCGCTGTTGTCACTGTCATCTTGGAGATTGTAGATGAGTGTGCGACGTGTCACGCTCAAGCTCTCTGTTGTCTTCAGAGTCTTCCTGACGGGGATGCTGTTAGTGCGGTACTGAGACACATGCAACACAATCACTGTACTTTCAATAACCTGACATCATTTAGTTTCATTAAAAAACACATTAATTTTAATAAACTGTCTCAATTATATATCTATAAAATAATCTAAAACTGTCCTTATCTGCTTTATTTCCTCCAAACACCAAACTGCATGGATCAGTAAACTGTCCAATCAATGTCTAATCATCCTCAAAGAAACCAATAAAATCTCTACAAATGATTCAAATATGTGTAATTAACTGTCTAACTGTCTAGCTTTCAGCATAATCAGCTGTCCCAAATCTGCATATCTACACCAGGTTGTGTATGTAACCCGGTTCCCTGAGAAGGGAACAAGATGTTGCATCATGGCTGATGCTATGGGAATGCGTGTATGTGGAAGTTGCGAGTGTGAAATCATGCTGATTTATAGGCTCAGGTAGGTCATGTGATGAATCAGAGCATGCCAACAAGACCATAAAAGGGCATTTATGTCACATTACTCAAGCTTCTACTTGTCTGGAGGAAGCGCGAGTGGACGCCTGGGGTGTGGCTAGTGACGCAGCATTTTGTTCCCTTCTCAGGGACCGGGGTACATACATAACCTGGTGTAGTTTCCTTTCGAGGGAACTCAACGCTGTGTAATGGCTGATGCTATGGGAATGCCATTACCAATGCCACCACACGCCAGGAGTCCGTCCCTGAGGTCGTGAAAGAGCACAAACAAGCCAGGAGCAGAGCATCATTAGCCCTGTAAGACCCAGGGCCCAGTAGTGGAGTCTAGGTCCAGGTGATAGAACCTGATAAAGGTGTGAGGAAAGGACCAACCTGATGCAGTACAAATATCCTGGAGGGGAACGACCCTAGCCAGAGTGCTGGACAAGGTGATACACCAAGTGGAGTGAGCTGTAGTGCTTAGAGGCAAAGCCACACAGCGTACTCAATAGGCCTAGGAGATAGCTACCACTACCCAGCACGAGGTGCTGTTTGGAGACCAGATTGCTTTTGTTGCGGCCGCCAAAGCAGGCAAAAATACCTTAGGACTTATACCATGCACTCGAGCAATGGGCATAAGTGGTAAGAACCCAAACTGGGCACAGCATGTGCAGTCTCTCCTGCTCCACCAACTCATGGGTTGGAGGGCAGAAGGCCTGCAGAAATGCTGGGCAACCAGCTTATAGCAGAGCAGTTTCCAAGGTCAGAAATTCCTCAAAGGCTGGCTCCACTGGCTCAAAGGGGGCTTGGAAAAGCCCCTTTAGGACCACTATGAGGTCCCAGGAGGGGATATACTGTCTGCAGGAAAGCCTCAGCCACCTGGCACTGTGCAGAAGGCGAAAGACCAGAGAACAGGCACGTGACTCACAGCAATGGCTGCCACATACACCTCAATGTACAGGGTGATAGGCCCTCAAAGAGGCATGTCTGCAGGAACTGTACCACTGTACTAACAGGACAGTGAACTAGATCCCTAGACAATGCTGATTACACCAGAGGCAAAAGTTCAAAATAGTCTCCACAACCTCGTTTGGGAGAACAGAGTCTAGGAGCTGGTCCCCCTCAGGAACCTGACCAGAGGTTCTAAATCTTGGGGCGGGGGTGGAGAATCACCTCCTGTACCTGAGAGAGGAGGGTCCTCCTGATGGAAATCTCCCAAGGAGCACCATCCATAAGGGAAAAGCGAAAGCCACAGGGGACAGTGGGTCGACTCCTCAGATGCAAAGATAGCCACTTCTGTCTGACCAAAAATTGCATATACATTCCACCGCCTATGGGTGGAGATGCCATTACCTGGGCCTCAGACCCTGCCTCAGCAGGAAGCCTGCTGCCCGATCATGTGCTCTAAAGTGTAAATCACTCTCAGTGAGAGAAATCTGGTCTCTACCTAGGGCTAGATCTGGTGCACCAACCTGAACAGAGGGCGCAAACACAGAACACCCTAATGATTGATGAAGGGGACAACAAAAGTTAGCCCCTAAGTTTCAGGAGTAAGTGTTTCAGCACTAGAAACACAGCCCCCATCTTCAGGCAATCTGTGTGCCATGAGAGACTCGAGCCCACCTAAATGCCATGGGCATGGCGGCCGTCTAGGACCCAATAGGGGGGTGTCTTTCAAAAGAGTCTTGCGACAATGACCCATTGCGACAATGAGTGGGACCCAAGGTGAGATACTGCGGTCTGTCCACATAAGAAGGGTACGAAGCTCATGACTCATAACCCTTGTGACCCTGAAATGGGTGTATGCAGAGGTGAAAAGCCAAAGGAATAGCTTTGCCCACTACAGTCATGAGCCAAGCTCCCTCTAAGCCTGGGAGGCAGAAAGGCACTGGCCTAGTCAGATTTTAAAGTCGGACCTTTACGGCAGAAAGGATGGATTCCCCCTGGGCGGGAGACAGAAGCTTACATGCTGCCAAGTGGTCTGAGAGAGGTGTTAGCCTCTCATTGTTCTCACCTCACATAGTGCCCTGAAACAGCAAGTTGGCAGGGGCTAAACCAGGAGGTGGCGACACATAAGGAGCAGGAGTATGGGTGGTCATTGCTGAACCCCGTAGAACCAGAGGTGGCAGGGTAGGCAGCCGTGGAAATGTCCCTAAAGAGGCATCCCTGAAAACCCTAGCTCTTGGGCATTAGGGTTCCTTTCTGGCCCACCTGACGGAGATGGTTGTCTCTTGCCTGGGGGACCTGCCCCTAAGCGCTGGCCAGCCACCCAGTTTTTACACTAGCCTTCTTTTCCACCCAGATTTTACACTAGCCTTCTTTTCCTGCCTCAGCAGGCCAGGCTGGGTCTGGTGGCTACTGGTTGATAGCCCTAGCTCCTCACATTGAAAAGAATAGTTTTGTCCCTTTCTTTTACCTATGTCAAATTGCCTGTGTCAAATTCTCTGTGGCAACCAAATGCAGTCATGAAACAGCTGATGGCATGAATCATCTGCTTTTTGGCACAGTGTGCTAAATCTGTGGCCTGGCGGAGTTCAGACCTAATTGATGAGCCCCTTCCCACAGACAAACTCCTTTAGCAGGTCAGTTCAAAAACTGCCATTGTGTGCAGCTCCACAACGGCTTAACCTGTGGGATTGTAAGCCTTCCCTATAAGGCCGATGTGGCACAACAGGGCTGCAATGGGAATGCAGACTCTTTCCATGCAGCCAGTGAAGGGGAGCGATAGCCCACAAGCATCAGCGGTGGCTGAGGAGAACAAACAGGCAGAATAAGGATTATTATTATTATTATTAACTTAATTATTATTAAGTTAGTCAGAGATTGTAAAGCTCATAGCGGATAACACTAACCTTTCATCATGCCAATCTAACAGCATGTGTAATCACCTCCAGGAGCTTTTTAAACACCACAGAAGGTGGGGGCAATTCGAATGCTGTTTGCTCCTTGTTGCCCACATCAAGCTCCTCAGAGTCCGATGCAGATAGCATTATAAATGCATCTAGTTTGGGAGAAATTGCAAAGCCCCAAGCCGAGCCCCCATCTTTCTTGGGAACCAAGAAATGCCAAATATAAAGCCAAAGGCTTGACCTGGGAAACTTGGCTCGACCTTGACCTCCACTAACTCAACCTGTGAGAATAGTCGGTGTGTTGCCTTAGCAGATGCGGGACCAGAGCCACAAGGCGCAGGCACTTGGCTGGAAAAAACAGGGAAGTGAGAGTGGAGTTTATAGAGAGGAAAAGTTTCACAGTGCATCCCTTTCACATGGCTCCCTCGAAAGCCACTTGCAAAAATGCAAGTCGTCCCCCATAATATAGCAGACAACACTAACCTTTCATCATGCCAATCTAAGCTAAGCTTAGCAACAGCACGTGTAATCACCTCCAGGAGCTTTTCAAACTCCACAGAATGCAGTGGCAATTTGAATTCTGTTTGCTGCTTGTTGCAGGAGTTTTTTTTAACAGCAATTTGAATACTGGTAGCTGCTTGTTTAAAGGGTCTGATGCAGGAGCAGGAGCATTGGCGGTCATGGCTGAACCCTGAAGCACCAGAGGTGGTGGATGTGGAAAGCTTAGTGGTTAAGGCATTGGACTACTAAATCGGAAGGTTGTGTGTTTGAATCCCAGGTCCACCGAGCTGCAACTACTGGGCCCCTGAGCAAGGCCCTTAACCCCAAAAATGCTCAGTTGTATAATAATGAGATGAAAATGTAAGTCGCTCTGGATAAGGGCGTCTGCTAAATGCCAGAAATGTAAATGGGTGGGGTAGGCAGCAGTGGAAATGGCCCTAAAGGGTCATCCCTAAAAATCGTAGCTCTCAAGCATCCTTTCTGGCCCACCTGACACAGATGGTTGTCTCTCGCCTAGGGGACCTGCCCCTCAGTGCTGGCCAGCCACCCAGTTTTTACACTAGCCTTCTTTTCCTGCCTCAGCTGGGGCTGGTGGCTACTAGTTGATAACCCTAGCTCCTCGCTGTGGCGAAGGAAGAACAGGCCCTTAGGAGACATCAGGGCATCTAAAAGAATGGATTTGTATGCAGGCAGACACAGGACCAGAACCACGAGGTGCAGGCACTTGGCTGGAGAAAACAGAGAAATGTCCAACATTCTCCATTCTGTCCATGTCCAATATTCTCCTACCAATATACTCACTCTCCCTCCTCTGAACATGTCCAAACCATCTTAATCTGGCCTCCCTAACTTTGTCCCCCAAACGTCCAACATGAGCTGTCCCTCTGATGTACTCGTTCCTTTAATCCTGTCCAACTTTGTCACTCCCAGAGAGAACCTCTTCAGCTCTGCTACCTCTAGCTCTGACTACTGTCTCTTCCTCAGTGACACTGTCTCTAAACCATACAGCATGGCCGGTCTCACCACCATCTTGTACACCTTCCCCTTGATTCTCGCTGATATTTTCCTATCACACAGAACTCCCGACACCTTTCTCCACCCATTCCAACCTGCCTGCACTCGCTTCTTTACCTCTTTCCCACACTCTCCATTACTCTGGACTGTTGACCCCAAGTACTTAAACTGCTGTACCTTCTTCACCTCTTCACCCTGTAACCTTACTGTTCCACTTCCCTCCCATTCACACTCATGTACTCAGTCTTACTATGACTGACTTTCATTCCTCTTCTCTCCAGCGCAAACCTCCACCTCTCCAGGTTTTCCTCCACCTGCTCCCTGCTCTCACAACAGATCACAATGTCATCTGCAAACATCATTGTCCAAGGAGACTCCTGTCTGACCTCCTCTGACAACTGGTCCATCACCAAAGCAAACAAGAAGGAGCTCAGAGCCGATCCCTGATGCAGTCCCACCTCCACTTTGAACTCCTCTGTCTGACCTACAGCACACCTCACCACTGTCCTGCTCATCTCATACATGTCCTGCACCACTCTTACATACTTCTCTGCTACTCCTGACTTCCTCATACAGTACCACAGCTCTTCTCTTGGCACCCTGTCATATGCTTTCTCCAAGTCTACAAACACACTGTGCAACTCCCTCTGACCATCCCTATACTTCTCCATCAAAATTCTCAGAGCAAAAATTGCATCTGTTGTGCTCTTTCTGGGCATGAAGCCATACTGCTGTTCACAAATTTCCACTACCTTCCTTAACCTAGTTTCCCTACTACGCTTTCCCATAGCTCCATTGTATGGCTCATCAACTTTACTCGCCTCTTTTACTTTTTACATTTATTTTCTGTTACACAGAGTTCACCCTTCTTCAGACTTCTACTCTTTTTTCCCTCTCATTTTCCTCATTCATCAGCTCTTCAAAGTACTCCTTCCATCTCCTCTGTACACTCTCCTCACTTGTGAGCACCCTTCCATCTCTATCCTTAATAACTCTAACTTGCTGCACATCCTTCCCATCTCGATCCCTCTGCCTAGCTAACCTGTACAAGTCCTTCTCTCCTTCTCTAGTGTCTAACCTAGTGTACAACTCGTCATATGCCTTCTGCTTGGCCTTAGACAGCCTCTTCACTCTTCACTCTGCGCTGTAACTCCTTGTATTCCTGTCTATTCTCTTCAGTCCTGTCCATGTCCCACTTCATCTTGGCTAACCTCTTCCTCTGGATACTATCCTGAACTTCCTCATTCCACCACCAAGTGTCATTATCTTCTTTCTTCCTTCCAGATGACACACCCAGCACCTTTCTCCCTGTCTCCCTGATCACTTCTGCTGTAGTTTCCCAGTCATCTGGCAGCACTACCTGACCACCCAGAGCCTGCCTCAACTTCTGTCTAAATTCCTCACAATATTCCTCCTTTTTTCTCTATCTCTATCTCTGACCTCTTCTTCTTACAGACCATCAAAGTCATCCTACACATCACCATCCTATGCTGTCTGGCTACACTCTCTCCCACTACCACTTGACAGTCACTAATCTCTTTCAGGTTGCCTCTTCTACATAGGATATAGTCTACCTGTGTGCTCCTTCCTCCACTCTTGTAAGTCACTCTATGCTCCTCCCTCTTCTGAAAATAAGTTTTAACCACAGCCATGTCCATCCTCTTAGCAAAGTCCACTACCAAAGTCCACTATCTGTCCTTCAAGGTTCCTTTCCTTAACTCCAAACTTGCCCATCACCTTCTCATCACCTGTGTTCCCCCTCACCAACTTGTCCATTAAAATCCGCTCCTATCACCACTCTCTCAACCGTGGGAATACTCTCTATCACCTCATTTAATTTACTCCAGAATCTCTCTTTCTCCTCTAACTCACAACCTACCTGTGGGGCATAACCACTAACAACATTCAACATCACCCCTTCAATCTCTGACTTCAGACTCATCACCCTGTCTGACACTCTCTTCACCTCCAGAACATTCCTCACAAACTCCTCCTTCAGGACCACACCTACACCATTTCTCTTACTATCCACACCATAATAAAACAGCTTGAATCCTGCTCCTATACTACGAGCCTTGTTACCCTTCCACCTGGTCTCCTGTACACACAGTATATCCACCTTCCTTCTCTCCATCATATCAGCCAGCTCTCTAACTTTCCATGTCATAGTACCAACATTCAGAGTTCCTATTCTCAGTCCTACACTCTTACCTTTCCTCTTCTCTCTCTGTCTGCACACTCTCCTCCCTCCTCTACTTCTTTGACCGACAGTAGTCCAATTTCCTCCGTCGCCCTGTAGGCCAACGGCACCGATAGCGGTCGTGGTTAACCTGGGTCTTGACTGATCTGGATTTGGTTTTGTGTTTGGTTTTCTCCCGTGTTCCCATGTAAGTGTCTATTTATTGTTTAATAAACCCCTGTTTTATGTCTATCCCTACAATTGGGTCTGATCTCTTTTGCCTGGTACCACCGGCACGTGACACCCGACTGCGAAAGGGAGCCCTCGTCCGAATATTGAGCTACTTCCAGGTTGCACGGACATATAAGCAGCGTGTACGCTGCTTTCTTCACGAAGTATAGTTTCCATGTGTTACATACCAAGCCCTTTTTTGCCTACTTCTATTGTGTATGACCCTGTTTGTTTCTACCTTGACTGTGATTTTCTCTTTGCCCATTTTTGGATTCGTATGCCCTGTTGCTTACTGCTATGGTTTTGACGTGTTTTGCCTGCTCTTCGACACTGCTTTTGGATTACTGTTTGGATTCATTACAAGCATTTCTGACTTTCTTCAGAAGTTGTTGATTTTTTAAAAAATCAGACTACAGCTAAACATGACAGAATTCAGAATTGGTCTGATTGTTTGCTGTGGTCTGGAATAGAATTCAACTAGAACCTCTTTATACTTCATGCTCAGCGTCTGTACAAAATCTCACTGAACAGGAATAAAAAAAATCTAAAGGGTTTAATGACAGAAATGTTCTCTTCAGAAACAAACTCTCAGTGAAATGACAGAGTGAAAAAATTTTACCTGCTGAAATGTAGCTTGAACCAAATTGGCAGGAAACATGTTCCTGTGTGTACAAAAAAAGATTAATTAGGGATTCAGTACAGAACTTACATACTGTTAATAACATACAAACCAACAGCCTTGATTTACAAAGAGCCAGGAGAACAAAAAATTGCCATCCGTCCATTTTACAGTGATGTGTTTGTTTCTATTCATCAAAAAAGACAAATGATCAAAGGTAAAATTTAAGTGAATTACACTGCGCTTCCCTCACTGATGACTAAATAAACAAATAATGGACAACATTATAGGGAGCCAAAATGAGAACTCTTTAGAAATGATTTCAGTCAGAAGGTCATCACTGTACTGCTTCACTGCAAATGTAGAATGAATACAAAAACCCTGTGAACCTTAAAAAACGGTGCTGCAGAGCTGTAATGGGAAACGCTGGAAGGAACAGATGGCAGTGTCTCAGGTTTATTCCCACTGTGCTAATTTCATCCATATTTCTGACATATTTGTTGCATCATTTGGAGCATTCCGTTTTATCCCCAGTCTCTAAAGTGTAACTTCATGATGAAATCATCATTTCACAAAGAGAAAAGATTCTGTCAAAGATGACACTCACTCCTTCAAAAATCTCTTTATCAGGATAAATTTTAGATTAGTGCAAGAGTCGCTGGAAAACAACCTCGATGACCTCAGTGCCAGGGTAAAGTTCCAGAGAGACATACAAGACTGCAATCTCCTCTGCTTCACCAAAACATAGCTGAACCCAGCGGTGTCAGACCACGCCATCCAGCCGGCCGAGTTCTTCTCGGTTCACCGCATGGACAGAACACTGGAATCGGGGAAGTCAAGGGGAGGTGGCGTGTGTTTAATGGTGAACAGTAGCTGGTGCAAAAGCACAATCGTTGTTCCTCTCACACACTCCCAGCCTGGAACTACTGACTATCAAATGTTGTTCTTCTTACCTTCCTCAGGAGTTTACATCAGTCATAATCAGCGCCGTTTATATTCCACCAAAGCGGACACGGACACTGCCTTATACGAGCTGCATGAGGCACTCACACAGCACCAGACACAACACAGAGACACTGCGTTTATTGTGGCAGGTGATTTTAACAGCGCCAATCTCAAATGCGCAGCGCTGAACTTTCCCCACCAGGGGTGAAAGGACACTGGACCATTGTTGCACAACAATAAAAGATGGCTATAAGGCACAATCTCGCCCTCTATTTGGGAAACCTGACCATGCCGCCATTTTCCTCATGCCAAAATATAAACAAAGGCTCAAGCAGGAAGTTCTGGCTCAGAGGGAGGTCACGCTAGACGGACCAATCGGTGGCCGCGCTACAGGACGCACTCGATGACGCAGACTGGGACATGTTCTGGTGCAGCTCTGATGACATCAACGTGTTTACAGAAGCGGTTGTGGGATTCATCGGGAAACTAGAGGATGATACTGTGCAAAAAATCATCAGAACGTTTCCCAATCAGAAGCCGTGGGTGGATAGGACCATCCGTGACGCTCTGAGATCTCGTGCCGCTGCCTATAACGCGGCACCTGCATCGGGCGACATGGACTCGTACAAGGCTGCATCATACAATGTTCGGAAAGCAATGAAGGAGGCGAAGCAGCGCTACAGGAGGAAACTAGAGTCACAGCTCCAACAGAGTGACTCTAGGAGCCTGTGACAGGGACTAAGGACAATAACTGACTATAAAACTCCAACATCCGGTATGTCGAATGCGGACGCATTTCTGGCAAATGAGCTTCTAAGCTCACTTCGAGGCTGCAGCTATTGATGCTAATGCTAAGGCTAACACTATTGCTATAGCTAATGCTAATGAAGCATGACAGGAATGGCCTTCTAAGATCCATCGCTGCAGCTCGATGGATCTGATCATAAACATGGTATGCACTGGTTAGATTAGACTGATGATAAACACAGGGTTTTTTTTTTCAATTTCTTTGACAACAGCAACATTAAATTTTTTTTAAAGAAAATCTAAAATTAAATCTCTGCTGTCTAAAAAAATCCAATATATAAACTTCTGAGTTCCACCCCTCCCTGTGGCTCAATGATAGTGAGTTCTCCGTTGTGAGCCTCTCACAACGGAGAGCCCGGGCTCGAGCCCAGGCTCCTGACAGTAAAACCAAGCCATACTATGGACCCAGAGATGCCCAGTACCTGAGAGGTCTTAACTACTCTCGCTCAGCATGAGAATTTGTTTCAACATCATGAAGTGGCGTTAGCCTAACAGGTGACCCTGATGGCTAAGCATTCACAATTACTGTCTGAGGTCCTGACCTCTATTTGTCAGATCTTTGATCAGCTGCCTTCTACCCAAGCTGCTGCCTCTGCTGTTGTCCCTGAACCTTTTCCAAGTCCTCAAGTGCCAGCCACTCAGGTTGAACCACTCTTACCTCCACCACAATGCTTTTAAGGAGACCCCAGTGCTATTCAGGGATTCCTCAGTCAGTGTTCCCTTACATTTGCACTACAGCCATCCTCTTTTACCTCAGACAGGGCCACGATTGCATATGTCATCATGCTCCTCTCTGGAAAAGACCTCTCCTGGGCAACATCTGTATGGGAAGCCCAGAGCCCATTTTGTTAGAGTTTATCTGCATTTGAAGAAGAATTCAAGAGGGTCTTTGATCACCCCATTAGTGGTCGGGAAGCACCCAAACGTCAGTTGTCTCTCCAGCAGGGGAGTCGCAGTGCAGCAGAATATGCTATTCACTTTTGTGCAATTACAGTGGGGAGTGGCTGGAATAGCAAGTCTCTCATGGTGTGTTTCCAAAACGGTCTTTCTGAGGTGCTGCAGGATGAGCTGGCTACATGGGAGCCGGCTAATGATCTTGAGGCCCTTATCGACCTAGCAGTTTGGCTGGAGAACCGTCTGAGTGAGGGAAACTTGAGTCAGCATTTCACACCCCTTGTCAGTCTAGTCCCCTCAGAGAAGTTACCACTTCCCCCAGATCTCCTGATCTCTTGGAGGTGCTCGGATACCCCCGTCGGAATGTGATTGCCTCATGAAAGAGCAGTGTTGCCTTTACTGTGGATTGCCTGGACATTTCCGTTCTGCTTGCCCTCAGCTCTCGGGAAAACACTCAGTCCCATACAGGCAAGGAAGGACTGTAGCGAGAGTTACTCGCTTTGCCCCACCTTCCAACTCAAGATTCTCCCCACCATACTAACTTGGGGTACTCAAAAGCATGAACTCAAGGCCTTGATGGATTCAGGTGCAGCCGGGAACTTCATGGACCTTTCCCCTGTCCAGAGTGCCCCTGACCTTATTCTTGAGTCTGCAAAATCCCCAGGTCTAACCACATGCTTGATTCCGAGTACCTCTGACCCTATTCTCGAGCCCACAGACTCCCTAGACCTAACCACCTGCTTGAGCCAGAGTACCCTTACCCTATTCTCAAGCCCACAGAATCCCCTGACCTTATTCTCGAGCCTACAGAGTCCCTAGACCCAACCACCTGCTTGATCCCAACTACCTCTGACTCTATTCTTGAGCCCACAGACTCCCTAGACCTACCCACCTGCTTGATCCAGAGTACTCCAGACCCTATTCTCGAGTCTGAAGAATCCCCAGACCTAATCATCTGCTTGACCCAGAGTACCCCGACCTTATTCTCGAGTCCACAGAATCCCCAGACCTAACCACCTGCTTGATCCAGAGTACCCCTGACCCTATTCTTGAGTCCCCAGATTCCCCAGACCCTATTCTCGAGCCCACAGAATTCCTAGCCTTGACCACCTGCCTGATCCAGAGTACCCTAGACCCTGTTCTCGAGCCTACAGAATCTCTAGACCTAACCTCCTGCTTGATCCCGAGTACCCCAGACCCAATTCTCATGCCCACAGAGCCCCTAGACTTAACCCCTTGCTTGATCCAGAGTACCCCGGACCCTATTCTCAAGGCCACAGAGTCTCTAGACCTATCTTGAGTCCCCAGTCAGTATCATCATCTCGAGACGGTCATTGTGGACAGGTTTTTTGAGGCTGCCAGGTTCATTCCCTTGCCCAAGTTACCCACAGCTCGAGATACTGCCGTATTAATCATTGAACATGTTTTTCGAGTGTTTGGCACCTAACCACCTTTAGGTGCATGGCAGCCAATAACCTGTTCTCCTGGTTGTCCTTCATTGTGTGGGCTGAGTATGCCCACAATACCCTACATTGCTCGGCCACAGGTATGTCCCCTTTTGTATGCCAGTTTGGCTATGCCCCTCCACTGTTTCCGGGACCAAGAAGTAGAAGTTGGAGTTCCCTCTGCACTACGGTTTGCTCGACGTCATCGTCTGGTGTGGAAGAAGGCTTGATACAAACTTCTTAGAGCATTGCAACTACACCAGAGACGGACTAATCTAAGGTGCAGACCGACTCCATCTCTGCGGCCTGGGCGAAGCATTTGGCTCTCCACCAAGAACCTTCCCTTATGGGTGGAGTCCCACAGACTCTCTCAGCGCTGCATCGGACCTTTCAAAGTGGCAAGGAGAGTTAACACAGTTACTTACCGTTTATACCTATCTGAGTCATTGAACATTAATTCCACGTTTCATGTCTCCCTCCTAAACTTGTTTTGTGTTCTCCTTTTTTTTCTAGCAGGTACCTCCCCCTCCTCCTTGCAGTACCGGAGACCATCCAGCTTACCCAGTGCGCTGGACACTGGTTTCCGTCAGGTGCGAGGTTCTCTGCAGTGTCTTGGGGACTGGGAAGGCTATGGTCCAGAGGAATGCTCCTGCGTTCCTGCCAGGGACATCTTGAACCCTAAACTAATTCGGGGCTTTCGCGCCCCTTCAGCCTTTGTCTAGGGAGAAACGTCAGGGGCCGTTCCTAGAGGGGGGGGGTCCTGTCAGGATCTGGACAGTTTTGTGTTTTGTTTTGACCATTAGAGGTCCTCGGGGAAAGCTCCTTTGCCTCGCCTCTGCCTGTGTAATTAGTGTTATTGTTTTCACATGTGTCTCGTTCGGGTGTGTGTATTTAAGTGTCTTTGTTTCTCAGTTTCATTGCTTGGTTTTTAGTTGTTCTGTAGCCAACATTTCGAGTAAGTCTTAAGCTCTTTGTTTGTTTTGTCTCGAGTGTTTGGATTTGCATTTTCCCTGTGTTTTTGCATTTTTCTCCTCTGGAGTTTTTCTGTTTGTATTTTTGTTGCCTGGAGTTTCTCAAACCCGCCTTTTGGATTATTTTCTGTTTCTGGAGAGTTCATTGTTTCGCTCATTGTTTTTGTTCTCTTCATGGAATGTTTTGGTCAACTTATCTTTATTAAAATACACTGCATTTTCAACTCTCTCAAGTGCATCTCACATTTTGGTTCCTCCACTCCCTGTGGCTCAGTGATAGAGAGTTAGCCTCTTACACCAAAGACCTGCGTTCAAGCCCCAGCTCCTGATATGTGAGCATCAGAACTGGACCATGGAGCAATGGAAGAAGGTGGTCTGGTCTGATTAATCATGTTTTCTTTTACATCACATGGATGTAGAAGCCATGGCCAGGTGCGTGTGCATCACTTACCAGGGGAACACATGGTGCCAGGATGCACTATGGGAAGAAGGCAAGCCGGCATAGGCAGTGTCATGCTTTGGGCAATGTTCTGCTGGGTCCTGCCATCCATGTGGATGTTACTTTGACACGTAGCACCTACTTAAGCATTGTTGCAGACCATGTACACTCTTTCATGAAAGCGGTATTCCCTGATAGCTGTTGCACAAAGCAAAAATGGTTCAGGAATGGTTTGATGAGCTCTACGAGTTTGAGGTGTTGACTTGACCTCCAAATTCATAAGATCTCAATCCAATTGAGCATCTGTGGGATGTGCTGGACAAACAAGTCCGATCCATGGAGGCCCCACCTCACAGCTTACAGGACTTAAAGGATCTGCTGCTACCATCTTGGTGCCACATACCACAGCACACATTCAGGGACCTAGTGGTAGCAAAAGGCAGACCAACGCAATATTAGGAAAGGTGGTCATAATGTTATGCCTGATTGGTGTACCTTATTATTTATGTTTTACTCTTTTCTCTAATCCAGTGCTTCCAATCTAGGGTTCGATCAGAGAAACTCTCAATCTGACAATTTCACTAACAAAATATTCAGATGTTTTAGAATCTGGAGCAGTAAATACAGACTGGTTGAGGAGTGGAGTCACTGAAAATTCATAATGTCCATTTCCTCAAAAACTGTTCTGTTCAAAAACTAATCAATTTCTGTAAATTAGTTCCTCCAAGTGTTTTTTTGTTGCTGGTTTTTTTTTTTACTGTTTGCTGCAGCTCTTTTAACAATTTGCAAAGGTGCTTGATCTTCTTTGTACTTTCTTTGTGTAAAATTGCTCAATTTACTGAAATCATAATCACTCCTCCTCGTCCCAGTGAAAATGCATATGTCAGACTTTCTGTTAGACAAGAACAAGAGAAAAAAAGAATGCTGTGATGTGCTGATATCACACGTCATGTCTCCGCAGAAAATCTGTGATCATTTTGAAAAATTGTGAGTTCCTCCAAATATAGCAGAGTTTGCACTAATTTCTGCGATAAAATAATAAAATCCTGGAGAGACTGCATAAAACATCAGATTGTGTTTCTGCTATTGGTTGATTTACATCTAGAAAGGCTTACAGTTTATAAAGCTACTGGAAGAGGGAAAATAAATATGACTCTGAAGCGCTAAGCACATCAGGAGTTGCATTCTGATTGTACTGAAAACTCTGATTTTTATTTCTGTATGAAATTTAGAGAAATGAAGGTGAAGATGAGCGTGCAGCACTGTGTGATTCATGTGCAGCATTCATTCATTCATCCTTAGTCACTGCCTGGTCACGGTGGATTAATTTAAATTACTATTATTTTAAAATACGGTAAAAAGATCTTGAACATGTGGAGTTGCAACTGATCAGGAAGTGCAGTGATGTAGCTGAGGCTGAGGAAGCGCCGAGGAATGTTTCTACCTTAATGTGTGTTTTTGTGTGAATGGAAATCATGAGCCTTGAGCTGAAAAGAGATGTGGGGTTTGTGGATTTCTATCGACTTTTTACAGACAGGCACCAAACACTGAAAAACTAAAACACTGAAACACTGAGACTTGGTTTTAATAAAACAGCTATTTCTATTTTTTATATATATGATGTAAATTGTGAAAAGCTTGTCATTGGATGGTTCAGCTCAGGAATGTTGCTTAATTTAATTTCTCTCCACTGAATGTCAGCCCAGTTACAGAATAAAATGTGTTTTGCACAAGCCACAATAACAGTTTAACATCAGAGACCTTGAACCAAAAATCCAAACTACATCAGTTTTAAACTGCCTTATATTCAGTAGAAATTAGGACGTTTAAAAAATCATGTTATTGCATCATTCAGGACCTTGAAATATTCCATAATTATTAACACATTTCATTAAAAATAAAACATTTTCTGTGGAAGATCAAAGGCTTATGAGGTAAAAGGTAAAAAATGGCTTTTTATGACACCATTAAACAGAGTGAGATTAAAAAGAATGGAGACAGAATCAGAGCAGCACTGAGTGAGAGAGGGTCGTGACAGACGGAGAGCAGATTAAAGGGAATAAGAATAAACCATGGTGATGTAGCTGTGTGTGTGTGTGTGGGTGTGTGTACCGTATGAGGTCGAGCAAGGCGTCGGCCGAGCTCATGATGGGTTTGCTGCTGTCCTCCGAGTCCTCTTTCTGGGCCACGCCCCCTGGGTGGATGATCAGAACCATGACGATGCCGACCACCACTGCCAGAAACGTGGTCCAGAGGTAGTAGGAGATGGTGATGAGACCTAACCTGCTTGAGCACTTCGGCTCCAGAGCCGCCAGACCTGACATGAGACTGAGAAAGAGAGAGTCAGACAGACAGCTATCAGACAGACAGGTCCGCCTCTCATACAGATACAGGAAGCAGCAGCTTCATCACTTCCCTGTCTGTGTTCCTTTAAATGAGAAATTTTTTACATTTTTTATGTCACAGGTAATAAAATTCCTGAAATTCTTTATCTAAATTCAGTTTCTCATCAAAGTGCAGGAGCAAGAAAGATAAACGGAAGAAGAGACGTAAAAATCACACACTGGTTTCACCACTGAACCCAGGAACATGTAAAAAGTTTAAACTTTACAAAATAAAATAATCAAATAGGCAAATAATTATAATTAAACTAACAATAAAGGCACAAATAAAAGCTTGTATAAAATTATATAAAATTTAAAAATGTTTTTTTGCTTATTTTATCCATTGTCTGTACCGCTTATCTGATCTATTCTCGGGTCACGGGGAGTCTGTGCCTATCTTAGGCGTCATCGGGCATCAAGGCAGGATACACCCTGGATGGAGTACCAACCCATCACAGGGCACACACACACTCATTCATTCACTCACACAATCACACACAAGGGCAATTTTAGAGACTCCAATCAGCCTAGAAGCATGTCTTTGGACTGTGGGAGGAAACCCACCAAGCACGGGGAGAACATGCACACACAGTGAGCGGGAGAGAGACTCGAACCCAGGACACTGGAGGTGTGAGGCGAACGTGCAAACCACTAAGCCACCGTGCCACCATAATTTAATTGAATTAAGTTTTGAATTTTTTTCACATTTATAGTGCTTTGCCATCATTTTGACTTACTGTCTCTTTCTTTCAAGATATTATTAACTCAAAAAGATTATTAACTTCAAAAACTAAAACTTCACACCTTTGTGTCTCAGAAGAAAATACATAAACAAATAAACAAACAAAGAAAGATTTAGAAAATGTGGGGAAAAACCAGAATGAAATAAAATATTATAAAAGGAACCGAAAAGTAACCGGTAAGTCAGGTTATGATGTTGAAGAGTTTAGGACCTTTAATAATTGTAATTACAGTCTTTATTTGTAGGAAGTGTTTTATATGGAGCAGAAAAGTGGCTTCTGTCAGCGTGATGAGTCACATGACATTCTGGAATCTTGACAAAGAAGCTGAACTCAGATACCCTGAAAGACAGTCTGTGATTTAACTGCTGTTAGACTCCTCTTTAATCAGGGCCGTGTAATTAGTTGAGTGAGATGTACTTATTAAAGGTTAAATGTCTTCAGTATTGTGAGTACAGATGTTTCTTCTAAGGACAGGAAGTAGAAACAGGACAAGAGCAGTGGACATGTACAGGCAGTGTATCACTGAAATGCTGGAGCGTACAGATCCCTGCTTTACTCTATACTACACTGAACAAATGAATATAAAGAGAAGTGAAGAGTATAAAAATAAACAATGTTTAAATATGATGCTTTTGAGCTTCTTTGAGAAACAGCATGTCACATTACACAGATTTGTATTTACATTTAATATGAGTCACTTCCTGTTCTCTTTAAAACCTATAAGTTCCTCAATAGACCTTGGTTGCACAATTCTTTGTGACTATAAACTGTTGAAGAAAGGACATTATTTACATTTACATTATTTACATTTGACAAATGAGGATGAGGTTCAATTCTGTGCCTGGTTCCTCTCTAGGTTTCTTTCTCATATCATCACATGGAGTTTTTCTTTGCCAAGCTTGCTCATTTGGGATAAATGAATAAATTAAAGAGAAAAGAAGCAAATAATACAATAAACAAGTTATCATTAGGTTAATGAAGACGTTTGCGATTGAATTGAGCAGCGTGCTATAATTAACTTCCTGTCTTAATTTATTATGACTTAAATGTTTACAATTATATGTACACTATAATGAATGTATCATTATATTAATGAATGTATCATCATCTAAAATCTAAAAGTTTGAACTTTCACACCGGTTAAAGAAGTAGAGTGTTGATTATTGTTCATTATTGATTATTTTCCACTGATGGAACGTCCTCCAGTGTTTCATGCATTTTAGAAATGTGAAATAAATCTGGAGCGTGTGCTGTACACGTCCCTGAGAATCTGCTGTTACTATAGCAACCAACAATCAAGAATTACGACATTTCGATCCCCTCATGCCCGAGTTATTGTGTGTGTGTGTGTGTGTGTGTGTGTGTGTGTGTGTGTGTTAATCAGAGAGATCTGAACCCTCAAACATGCTCGCACACTCACACACGTGCAGATAAACACATTGTCTCTTCACACCTCACATCTCTGATCAAATCCCCCCCGCCACTCCCCTAACAACAACTGAGTGTACAATAATAATAATAATAATAATAATAATAATAATAATAATAATGGTCCTCAAAGTGCCTTATAAAGTATAAATAAATAATAAATAAATAAATTAATTAATTAATTATTGAAGAAACAAAGAAAGAAAGGTAGCACAATGGGCAAATAATAAAGTAAATAAAACATCAAATAAAGCGAAATGAAAGATAAAACAATATAAAATCAAGAAATAAAATTTATTTATATATTTATTAGTTTTATTATATAATATAATATAATATATTATTAGAATATTATATAATATATTATGTAAAATAATACATCCACCTTGTTGTAGTTTGATAGATTTATTTGTTTGTTTGTTTGTTTGTTTATTTATTTAAATGACTCCTGTTATTTATTCCAATAGTTTTTATGTTAATATTTGCTCCTGCTCTGCTCTGAGCAGCACCTCGGTCACTTCCATACCTGATTTATTATTTTTAAGACAATATTAAAGTTTATTGATCCCGAAGGAAATTCTTTTGCCAGAAACTGCTTCAGAGTACACAAGACAAATAAATATAAATGAAACATAAATGAAATTTGCTATATATACAAATATCCCCCAACACCCCCCTCCTCCTCCTTTTTAATTAGTGTTCAGTGACTTCAGGCAGTTGGATGAACTTCTGCACTCACTACAGACTGAACAGCTTGGTGCCTTAAATCATCTTTCAGCTCATTTCGTCTCTACCTCAACCCTGTAATCAACTGTAAGTGCTGCTATTGTGAAGAAAGCATGTCTAGGAGCAACAACAGCACACACACCCCTCAGATCCTGAGCTCCACATCAACACTAGTAGATCTGGAATCAGATGCTCAACAAGTGTATATCCAGGTACTCAGGGGTGCACAATGGTTTGGAAAATGTTTCTGTAATGAGATTGTAAGTATTGGGTATTTTTAAATAAATAAATAAATAAATAAATAAATAAATAAGACAGAATCAGTCTGTAATAAAGATAATGCAGCTTTATGTCCTAGATGTGTTTTCAGGTGGAAGCTTGTGTAGTAAATTTGGGAATGTTTTTACTTTTACCTGGAAACAACCAGCGGCAGAATTAACATCTTCAGCATCCTCATGAGGAGCTCACCTGGGAACTGGAAATATTTCACTTCCTAACAAACAGAGAAAAACACATGAGGAACAAAAGCCTGAAGTCATCACATGCTGCAGTGAGACACACACTGACAATCTAATGTGTGTGTGTGTGGTGTGTGTGTGTGTGTGTGGTGTTTAAGGTGTTTAAGGTGTAAACACTATGCTGCACTGTGGAAAATAACACTCTTGAGAATTGCTATTGAGATTGAAGTGTGTGTGTGTGTGTGTGTGTGTGTGTGTGTGTGTGTGTGTGTGTGTACTAAATATGTCGGTATTTCAGTGCTTCACTTACTGAGTTGTTACCAGCTCAAGGGGGCTGGTGGCTGCAGTAAGGACTTTACGTTATTGTGTGAATTTGAATAATAAACTGGAACACAATCAGTGTAAAGAATGAACAGATTTTAATACCACAGCTGGAGGTGAAAAGGTGGAGCTGAGCTGTGGGGGTCTGTACATTACTGAGACGTGAGAAATGAAAGCCTAAGAGTCACGCTGTACGACTATAATAATCCTCACGGTTTCCTCTCTCAGGCAGATTATTGTTACAGTAACAGATTTCCTCTGACGCCACAGTGAACATTAACATACCGTTACAGCCTTCTCCTTTATTAAAGATCTGCATCTCTTAATTTTTTATCTGTTTTTTAGTTACACAAAACAAATGTATCAGTAACGTTACCACAACTCAATAAACACTTTGTTTTAAATTTACAGAGTTTTTTCAGCACTAATTTGGTCTCTTGGGGCGAATTTGCAGGTTATTAGTGGACGTTTTAACAAGTCATTTCCAATCAGTCCTGAATAATTTGTGCTGAATTACGGCTCTTATCTCTGCAGACGTGAAGCTTTTTTAAATATGTCAAGTAAGGTGGTTTCCTTTCAGCAGATTCTCAACAGGTTCTTTTCACACCAAATCTGTTGCAATTAAACATCATAAAAGCCTGAAAGTTTTATAACTTCTCACATCAGAGACACACCAGTGCTAATTCACACCATCATGTGAAAACAGTCTGGAGCAGCAGAGATCTGAGAGTGGATTTGGGAGAGAGTTGAGAGAGTTTGTCGCTTTTCTCTTGTTCGATTTTTAAAGAAATGCAGCACGACATTGTTAAGCAGGACCTCAAGACTGAAGGTGATAAAAAATCTGAGCAGCATGTTGATGATCCATCACAGCACTGAACTCCAACTCTACTGTGAGTCTCTGAGGGTTTTTTGTTTATTTCTCTTTCGTCTTCTCAATCTCACAACTCAGCATCTGCAGTGATATTGTCATTTTACTGAGGAACCATAAAGAAGTGTAAACTCCTGTGTCCTGAAGATTTGGAAAAACTTTACAGCTTCACCTCTGACTGATTTACAGCACTGACACTGGAGACTCTTTCCATAGACATTACAAATATGACAGAAAAACGTCATTACGCATATCAACATTTACGCACGGTTTCAATCCTTTTATGTGGAACGCCCGCTGTATAAATCCACACGAATCTGAGAGCTGTTGCTATAGAAACACTAGAATTGCTATTATTAATCCTTAATAACCCTGTGATTTGACTTGTATGTGCTACCGTTCTAGAAAATTTATCAACGGCGTCACTTCTGACCAATCACAGTCCAGATCTGGTGACTTGATAAGACAAGATGGGAAAGTTTTAAACAATCCAACAAGCTTTCAGAACTCTGTATATGGTCAGAATCTATAAAGCTTTTCCCTTCATTGTGCATTGCACTTTGCTAGCTAGTGGAACAAAGGCTCTAATTAATGTATTGTGCAGTCTGCAGCACTGCAGTCAATCAGAGACAATTGTTCTTATTTACTCAGGACATTAGATGACTGAGATTCAGACACAAATAGAAGATGAAGCTGCAGTAAAATCAGATGACTCTGAAGCACTTCAGGCAACTACTCTAGGTACCAGTCTGTCTTTCAACACAAATGTCCTTCATCATGTCCTCTTTATAAAAAATAAATAAATAAATAAAATTTCTGTGCTTCTGGTAAACAAATTTCTCTGAAAGTTCCATCAAACATTAAGCATCTCTCATGTACAGGAATAAACATCCAGTGGAAGGTAGCCGCTGAAGGTGAAGTGCCATTTAGATAATGGAATTCTCCAAAGCCCTGAAGTCCACTTCATTACTTCATTTATGCCACAGCTTTGTCATGCACTCTCCATTAGCACACATTTCTGTCTGTTTCATACACTCCATCTTCTCAGACCACACAGCACCCTGCTCTTTTAAAAGGAATGGCTCCATACAGAAGCTCAAATGACTCTAGATTCAGAAACCTATTGGATAGATGGCTCTGTTTAGAATAATCAATCATTGGGTTCTTTACATACAAGTTCTGATAAAGAAAATACAGCAAATACAAATAAATTAATTTTAACAAAAACAACAACAATGTTGTGTTATGAACAACTTGCATCAACTCCTCCCCTTTTACTAAAGTATTTCTTCATTTCAGTTTGAATTATTTCACAAATTTAATCACGTCTTTGATCTTTTCTTTATTTTTGTAATTTCAAAACACAGAGATAAAACTCCAAAAAATAATGGCACTGACTTCACCTCATGCATTTGTTCAATAAGAGAACTGTTTTAATAGGAAAGCTTCATCGCTCTCCAAGGGGTCTATATAGAACCATTATTTTGGGACAAAGTTCTACTGAAACCCCAAAGCACCTCGTTTTTTTAAGAGTGTAGTTCTCTCTCTCTCTCTCTCTCTCTCTCTCTCTCTCTACCTTCCGGATCCTCCTCTGGTCATTTCCTTTCCTTACTCCAGCACTACACTCATCTTTGGTTCCCATCATTTACCCTCTATCTATGTCCTCAGGTATCTCATGGTACTAATTGAGGAGAGAAAAAAACTTTATAGCTCTTGTATGAGATCTGCATGGACCTAAAAACCACTTCCACGCAGGATCAGTGCTGATGCAGAAGAACTTGTGTTCTACCTTAAAATCTTCAGACTGGATCCAATCTTTTGGAGTGAAGATGCTGTGACCAAGACAGTGAGTTAATCTGAACTGTGCACTGTAACAGTTTCATATCAAAATCTCAAAGACGACACTGAGTTCACTTTTGAGTCTGGCTCCTGTCTGAGTTTCTCTCTCATGTGGTCTCAGGGGCTTTTTCCTCACAACTCTCACCTCTGGCTTGCTCCTTATAGATCTGGTTTTCAAATCTCATCAGTTTCTTCACCTACTCCTTTGTTGAATCATCTTTCAACCGTAGCAGCAGAAGAGGTTTTGCAAATTATCTGGTCCTGCTATCCTACCAACAGCCCACTGGATCCATTTCCTTCAACTATGCTCCAGACCATCTCACCTGACCTCCTCCTGCCCTTCATCACCACAGTCATCAATGGATCCTTAACATATGGTCATGTACCAACTGCCTTTAAGAAAGCCAGAGTCATCCCCATCCTGAAGAAACCTGCTCTGGATCTCTCAGACATCAGCAACTACAGACCAGTATCACTTCTCTCATTTCTTTCAAAAATTCTCAAACGCATTGTTTATAATCAGCTGTCTATGTCCTGCAGAATAACCTCCATGATCCCAACCAGTCTGGCTTCAAAGCAGAACATTCCACAGAGACTGCCCTTTTGGCAGTCACTGAGCAACTACATGCTGCTAGATCAGCCAAACTGTCATCGGTCCTCATCCTCCTCGACCTGTCTGCAGCATTTGACACAGTAAACCACAAGACTCTCTTGTCCACCCTCAGGAGTCTTGGAATTTGTGGAACAGCATGGGAATGGTTTGTTTCCTACCTGGATGGTCACTCATATCAGGTAACATGGAAGGGAATGACATCTGCTTCATGCAGACTCTCTACTGGTGTCCCACAAGGCTCAGTACTTGGTCCTCTCCTTTTCTCCCTCTATACTCACTTTCTTGGCAAAGTTATATCCTCACATGGGTTTTCATACCACTGTTACACAGATGACTCCCAACTTATCTTCTCCTTCCCTCCCTCAGATACCGAGCTTCTGCTCGGATCTCAGCGTGTCTAGTGGACATTTCATTTTGGATGACGGCTCATCAGCTGAAACACAATCCCAGCAAAACAGAGCTGCTGGTCATCCCAGGTGATCCATCCCCAGTCCAGGACCTTGCATTATCTTTGAACAACTCCATGATTTCCCCTTCAGCCACTGCTTGCAACTTTGGGGTAACCATGGACAATCAACTGTCCTTTTCCTCCCATGTTGCTAATGTGACGGTTTCTTCTGTACAACATCAGAAGGATTCGGCCATTTCTATCCACACAGGCTACTCAGGCGCTTGTTCAGTCTCTGGTCATTTCAAGATTGGACTACCGCAACTCTCTTCTGGCAAGTCTACCTCTGAACGCAATTCGCCCACTGCAAATGATCCAAAATGCAGCTGCAAGATGTTTTCAACCTGCCTAAGTTTTCCCACACCACCCCACTGCTGCGTTCCCTCCACTGGCTTCCAGTAGCTGCACGCATCAGATTCAAAACACTAATGCTTGCCTACAAATCCAAGAATGGACCAGTGCCATCTTACCTCAAAGCTCTTGTTACTCCTCGCACTGCAACTTGCTCCCTCAGATCCACTAGCACTGCTCGACTGGTCCCACCATCTCTCAGGGAAAGAGGTAGGTATACATCTAGACTCTTCTCTGTTCTGGCACCGAGGTGGTGGAACAAACTTTCCCTAGATGTCCGCACAGCCTAGTCACTGACCGTCTTCAAACGGCAACTAAAGACCTACATCTTCCTGAAGCACTTAAACTAGCTCTTATTTTTCCCTGTTTACGTATCATGTTGTATCTCTAAAAAAATAAAAATAAATTTTTTTTTAAAGAATCCCCAACTCAGTTTTTAGGCTAATGGTATCCCAAGTTTGTGTCCTATTGAACCAGTGTTAATGTATTCATTGATAGAGAATTAAAGCACTTTTGTATGTCGCTCTGGATAAGAGCATCTGCCAAATGCCAGAAATGTAAATGTAAATGTAAGCCGAAGTTGTACATTCTGTTTAATCCCATAGACGCACCCTACAAATATACCAGGAGCCAGTCAACTCAAACGGATGGCGAATCTTAAAAAAATTACGCTGTGGAAGAATTTTGCACTGCAGTTACAAACAAATTAGTTCAGCAAGTTAGTTGCAGTGTAAAACAATCACATAGCAGGATTTTTCCTCCTTGCCTTTCTTCCTCAATCTATCACATATATATAATTGCATTATTATTTATGAAATTTATGAAAGAAGCTGGAAGGAAAGAAAGAAGGCGCTGCTTTTCCTCCAGTGCTGCGGGTTGTTAATAATTTTGACCTCTCAATAATAAAGCTGCGTTGTGAACTAGAAGAATTCAGTGTAGTGAAGATATAAATAAATCTTGATGGTGAGAGTCAGCCCAGGATAAATTCGCAGGTGTTGACTGTCTAATGAAGAGTTTACAAGAATTATAATGAGGTAGTGATTCATGGAATTCATGCTAATGCATCTGCAAGAAAAGTTATGAGCTACAAAACAGCCCTAATCATTTATAGATAATAAATAAAAGGTGTCACCATGTTCCTAAACCTCTGAGAGCACAGCTTCATTAAATCTTCCACTTTACTTCTTCTCATTTACTCCTCCACTATAGAAATGACTCGGGTCTGAGTCTGACTCAGAGCGCAACTGATTTGTTATTTTTTTTAATGTTTGGTTCAGTTTGGATTCAAACTGCAAGAAACTAAACAAACTACAAAGTAAAATAATGTTGCCTGAGGTGGCATCAAGGTCTAAACATATTCTTCTAAAACCTTCAGAAATACGTCAAAATACAGAAAACTTTAAAGAAACCGTTGAATCGAATGTCAGCCAAGCGTGAAAAGCACAGAGGATAATGATTCTACAATTATATACAGAACTATACAGAAGAAGTATTTTCAACTTTTGCTTGATCATTGGTTTAAAAACTTGAGATTGCATGAGCTACAGTTCTCCATTAGATAGACTTTGCAAAAATTTGCACGTTTGATTCACTTTCTGCTAAGTCGAGTCGACTCAGAGTTGAATTGCTTTCATAATGAATCGCTTTCACGCCAAAATTCTATCTAAAAAGACTCCACACTGCATATATGAAAGCAGTCACAGTCATTTCTCTCTCTAAAGGTGATAGACTATTTCCCCAAGTGCCACATTCAGAGATTACTTTATGGCCTTGATGATGAACAGAAAAACATTTCTTTGTGAAATCCATTTCATTTTCTAATAATGGAGTTTAAATCACATCCTGCAAAAGCAGACAAGGTTTGTGACAAAATGCCATTAATAGGACTTGACCTCTCAAATCGTCCTCCAGTCTGTTGGAGCTGCATTAACTCCTCCACTGATCACCTACACCTTCATCCTGAAGCAGCTTCCTATAGCCAGGACTTTCCATTCCAGCCTTGTCAAATACTCAATGCTTAATTGCTAAATACTCAATGCTAAATACTCAGTGCTCATTAAAATTCCACAGTGTTCCTTTTTTTCTACTTGTACTATGTCCATAAGTATTCATAACAATCTATAAAGGCTCCACTGATTATAATCACAAATGAATACTGAATAGACCATGAGAATTTCCAATTACACACAAAAAAACTCATTTTCCGCTCATCTGGTTTCACTCCTAACTCTCTCACAAAATAGATTCTAAATTTATCCGTGTTGTTCAGCCTCTTTGAAACAACATGCAGCCCCTCGTGTGGGTTTTAGCATGCCTGAAGCAAAGCAGCTCTTTTGCTTAATGCATAATTACTAAGAGCATTTGTATGATTAGATCGTAATCCTTGAGTGCCAGCACAAAATGGCTTTTATTTTCAGACAAATGAGTATAGAATAAAGTTGCTTTTAGTTTAATGTGTTATAGCTGGATAAAAGAAACACCACAGGTTATGTTTTGTGCTGCTGACAGGGAGAAGCTGGATTGCATTATTAACTCTTCTTGTGCTTGATGGCAGAAAATGACCTTATTTTTCATTTTTAATCATTTAGATGAAATATGGACACAACGACTAAATATGAAATGCAATAATTAAATAAGTAATCAAAGTCCGTTGTGGTTCATGCTGGAGAAATGTGACATAATAATATACCACATACCACAATTCTGAATATCTACACAAGACTAAATACAGGACTGTGCTGTGGAAAAGAGGACTGTGTTGGGTAAAAAGGACTGTGGTGGGTTAAAGAGGACTGTGTTTGGATGAATTGGTTTCCTGTGTCATGTAAGACTTTAGGATGCTAACAGTGTTGAAGAAGGTACAACTGTTTTGAGATTAATGCACTAGATTGGGGTTGTGTTGAGGAACAGTAGATGAACACTAACCTGCTCAGAGAGCTGCTTGGTGCGCAGGAAGAATCCCAGCAGGCAGCCGATGATGACAGCCAGCACAGAGAGGATGAGCAGCCCGTTCTGCTTGCAAACCCCCTTTACCCGCACACACACTGCATCCAGCATCACCGCCATCACCACACCACTGATTTAACACACCAACTACAACCCCATCCCGCAGCAAGATTCACTCCTCCACACAACACACACACATACAACACACACAGCACTCACACTCTTTAAAAAACAGAATCCAGGACCAGTTTTTTTGAGACCTTTCCACACATTCTGTGTAAAATCAGTTGATTGCTTCTTTTTCTCTCTCTCACAATTCTGACCTCTTTCACTCCTTGATGTTAAGGTAAACAGCTCCTCCCTCTTCCCTACTGTCCCCTTCACACCACCCTCACAGATGCCTGGCCATTTCTCTGCTTCGTCCAATAGGAGCGCAGGAACAGCTGGTAGCTTGCCTGCCAAGAGCCGGATCAGTCCTATCAGAGTCGTACTATAGTAAATTGCTGCCTGTATTATCCAGAAAGGCTCTCTGTGGGATTGTGGGTAACATACATGATGTAGAAATGTGGAGATGAATAGATGAAAAACAACACTCTCCTCTCACTTATAGGTAGTGACAGTAATGGACAGTGTGGCACTTCTCATGCTGCTTCATGGTTTTTCTTTATCTTCAAGGTGGCTGTCAAGGTGTTGAGTCGTCCATGGCAACTTGCACATGTCTGAGGAATGTCTGCTACATCTTAGCTTACTTCAGACTAAATTTACCCCACATTTCAATGTAATTCACTAGGTTTTGATGCTCGTAAAATCCCAAAGATTGATTAAACAATTTCTCCTAATACGAAAATGACCTTCTACCATAGAGCACCATCATTTTTCATTGTGTCTGTTTTATTTTTGTAACCTCTTCCCACTGTATTCAGACCTTTATGTAGGCTTTTGGACTAACATGTAGCTCAATCAACACAGACATTAATAATGTTAATGAATGAAGTGTGTGCATGCAGGGCATGAGCAGCTCATCTAATCGCTGATAATCTGTGCCTGATGAGACCAGATTGAGAAGAAACGCTGGCAAAAATGTAGGATTAGTGAGTGCAGGGACTGGGAGGGGGAGGAATGTGATGTCGTGGTGACAACAAATGGCTGAAGTAATCTTCTGGGTCAGGGTTTCTAAGCATTGATGCTGGGTTCAACACAATAGTCACTGAATGTACCTAAAGTCTCAGATGTTTGATCAGTGACTTTATTTTGAATGTCCACTTGCAGGTTAAAGAGAGGAGCATGGACGTCAAAAGAGACCAACAGAAAAATAAAAACCTGTTTTATTTAAGTGATCGAACCTAAATGATGCTGAAGCAGTATGTAAACGCTGAAACAGTGTGTGAGCGAGTGTGAGATCATGAGCCTGTGACTCTGACAGACTTTAATGGACAGAGAAACTGTATCTGGAGGTTTTGGGTCAGCAGCAGATTAGCAGAGTGTGTTTCTCTGCATGTTTTATTTAGAATAAAATAGGCAGACTGTACAGCTGAGCCGTGAGACTTAACTCTGGTCATAAACCATTATGACTGCTGTTAGTGACAATGCTGATGCCACTGTTCATGCTGCCTCTACAACCATTACTACATTACTACTGCTTCCTCTACTACTACCACTACATCTACTACTGCTGCCTGTGCTGCTGCCTCTTCATCCATTACTACATCGCTATTACTGCCTCTACTGCTGCCACTACATCCATTACTACATCACTACTACTGCCTCTACTGATGCCACTACATACATTGCAGCAGCCATTTTGACAGCCATTTTTGATTTAGTCTTAGTCTTTGTCTTCAGACGAAAATGGTTATTAGTTTTAGTCACATTTTAGTCACTTTAGTCTTTCATAGTTTTAGTCTAGTTTTGTCAATGCAATGCAATGCATTTTTGTCAAGATTTAGTCATTAGTTTTAGTCAAACTGCAGTTACCAGCTTTAATTTTGTTAATTTTCTATGTAGTATTTAGACAAAAATAGTCATTATAATTTTTCCCTCTTTAGACAAATTAAGCTTATGAGAAACTTGAATCAAGTTAACAAGCAGTTGTTACGGTGGGCAAGTTCCTTTGTAAGACCACTAGGGGGCTTTCTGCAGGGGTTGTCCTGTCATGTTTGTTTTTGTTTATGTTTGCCATGTGTTCGTTCTAGCCCCGCCTTATCCTAATGTGTTCCTGCCTCTATTCACCTGATCCCAATGTTCCCTGTGATTACTTACCCTATTTATAGTGGTGTCTGTGTTCTTTTTGTTTGCTAGTCCTTGTTTGAAGTGGCGTGAGTAGTGTCGTGCGTTTGCTCTATGTTATGTGTTCTTTTGTTAATAAACCCCTGTTGTTGTCTACCCTCGTGTTGAGTCTGATCCATCTCGCCGGACACTACCGGCCGTAACAGAAGGACTAGCCAACACCATACAGACTCAACGTGGGGTAGTTTCGCGAGGATTTTTTCCCCTGCTTCGGCGGTTTCCAGCACGATTCTTTTTCCGTTTTTTTTTCTTTTTCTCTGACACACGCTCCGCGTCTGTTCTCCTTGGGGGGCGTGGCTCTACTTCTGGTTCTCCGTGGAGGACGCCACCCCCATTTTATCGTCACTGGAGGAGACTTCCGGCCTGGAACCTTTTTTCTCCCTTTCCCTCCTCCTTAGCACCTGGGTCCCTCCCTCCCTTCGGGGGTTTTCAGCCCAGCCGGGCTGAGGTCGTCGCTCGGCTCTGCTGCTCGGCGGTAGACGTCGCTCGGCCCTCCTGCTCGGCGGTGGACGTCGCTCGGCCCTCCTGCTCGGCGGTGGACGTCGCTCGGCCCTCCTGCTCGGCGGTGGACGTCGCTCGGCCCTCCTGCTCGGCGGTGGACGTCGCTCGGCCCTCCTGCTCGGCGGTGGACGTCGCTCGGCCCTCCTGCTCGGCGGTGGACGTCGCTCGGCCCTCCTGCTCGGCGGTGGACGTCGCTCGGCCCTCCTGCTCGGCGGTGGATGTCGCTCGGTGCTTCTGCTCGGCGGTGGATGTCGTTTGGGACCCTCTGGCCTTACCGCCGTGCCCGTCGCTCCCCCCACTTGCCTCGCCTTGCTCCTCGCTCCCCCCACTTACCTCACCATGGTCCTCGCTCCCTTCACCTGCCTCGCCTTGCTCCTCGCTCCCCCCACTTGCCTCGCCTGGTCCCTCACTCCCCCCCGTGTGTTGCCTCTCTGTTTTCCTCACTCCTCTCCGGGTTTTGCTGGACCGAAGACTCTTTTGGGACTATGGGGAGAGGTTGGCGCGTCGGGAGCCGTTCCATGGGGGGGGTACTGTTACGGTGGGCAAGTTCCCTTGTAGGACCACTAGGGGGCTTTCTGCAGGGGTTGTCCTGTCATGTTTGTTTTTGTTTGTCTGCCATGTGTTTGTTCTAGCCCCGCCTTATCCTAATGTGTTCCTGCCTCTGTTCACCTGATCCCTATGTTCCCTGTGATTACTTACCCTATTTAAAGTGGTGTCTGTTCTTTTTGTTTGCTAGTCCTCGTTTGAAGTGGCGTGAGTAGTGTCGTGCGTTTGCTCTGTTCTGTGTTCTTTTGTTAATAAACCCCTGTCGTTGTCTACCCTCGCGTTGAGTGTGATCCATCTCGCCGGACACTACCGGCCGTAACAGCAGTAACTAGTTAATATAGTTACTGTACTAATAGTTAATACAGTAACTTGATAACAAGCTACTGTATATTGACACTGCACTCTTAGCACTTGTGCAGCTCTACATATCCCTTTTTCCTAGTTGGATATCAGCCTGCTGTGCTGCCCTTGCTAATTTATAAGGTAGGATCAGACATGCACGATAGAGGCATTGGTGGCTCAGTGGTAGGTTTCTCGCCTATCATGCGGAAGGCTCGGGTTCGATTCCAGCCAATGCCTCAACCCCAGCCACTGGATGCAGCGCCGGTCCCAAGCCCGGAAAAAATGGGAGGGTTGCGGCAGGAAGGGCATCCGGCGTAAAACCTGTGCCAAGTTGTTGTGCGGACCAGTTGGTCCGCTGTGGCGACCCCGAACAGGGAACAGCCGAAAGCAACTTCTATCAGACATGAAGGATAGGTAAAAGTGGTCTATAGTTCAAGTATTAAGTAAAAACCAAAATGTTTTCTTTAGCTGTTATGGAAAAACAGCATTTATTTTCTGAAAATTGACATTTTCAAAAGCAGCTGAACATATATTACTAACATACCTTTTGTCTGCCTACAGTATTTACTGTATAATAATCATTAATGGTGTACATTTGGAAGCAATATATCATTTTTATGAAATCTGTCAACCCAGATATGGGAGCGTCAACTTCTCCAGAATGTAAATATGAAAAAATGGGGGCAAAAGTTATGTAGTGTATTCCAGCCTTAAGCATACGTACATGGCCAATAGCTTAAGCAACTTCCAAATCCATCTGTCATTTTAGAAACAGCTTGCTATCTGCATGCTATTAAGTTAGTACAACAAATAGGCTATGGCCTAAATAATCTTGCTACAGCATATGATACAGATTTCATTAGAAACAGAACTGAATGCTGCAGAATCATTTATTTTGAATGTCTGATACTCCTAAAAAAAAGAATTGTAGTCCAGTCTCATCTCATTAATAAAGAAATGTCTTAAATTTCGTCATAGTTTTTATCATCAGATATTAGCTTCGTCTTAGTCTCGTCTCGTCTTAGTCACAGAAAAAAATCTTCATTAACATCATCTTCGTTAACGAAATTAACACTGATCCATTGCTACATCACTACTACTGCCTCTACATCCATTACTACATCACTACTACTGCCTCTACTGCTGCCACTACATCCATTACTACTGCCTCTACTGCTGCCTCTACATCCATTACTACATCGCTACTACTTCCTCTACTGCTGCCACTACATCCATTACGACATCACTGCTACTGCCTCTAGTGCTGCCTCTACATCCACTACTACATCCACTACTGCTGCTTTTTCTCCTGCCTCTTATACTGCCTCTATTACTGCCACTACATCTACATCTACTACTGCTGCCTCAACCACTGCAATTACATGAACAACTGCTGCCTCTTCATCTACTATGTCTGCCCCTTCTACTGCCTCCATAACTGTTTCTACTACTGCCTCTATTACTGCCTCTACTACTGCCTTTACTACATCCACTGCTACTGCCTTTTCTATTGCCTCTATTCCTGCCACTCCTACTGCCAGTACATCCTCTACTGCTGCCTCTTCTGACCTTATTGCGGTTTTCCGACATGAGAAAGTCTTCAGAAATGCATTTTTTTTTTCAGTAACATGACAGGCTGCATAAGTTTTCTGTCTTATTTTTCTTTGAAAGAAAGAAAAAGAGAGGCTGGTTGTTAAATTAATAAAAAAAACTTAATAATAATTGCCAAAATGCTGTGACATTAAAAGAACATACTGCTATAGGAAAACACACAGCTGTCACTCATTATTTTTATTCTAAAAGCACAACCTTTACTACATTCTACTGGAGCACAAATATAATGCGCTCCATTTTCCTGATAATACCCACAAACCTCATTTCAGCAGATTATCATGCTCGTTCTCCCTGTAAGCCTGTGTGCTGAAACATACTCACTCACATCTCTATGCCTTCCTTCTGTTCTGATGGGATTCAGATGCATCAGGCTTTAAAGAATAGATTTTCTGATTCATTTCTGGTGCAGTGTATCTTCTGTCTGTGCTCACCAAACAAATGACAAATAAAAGGAGTTCATCCTCCTGAGATCTCACACAGCATTCATACTTCTATATACAAACCCCTGAACACTGGCCATAAAACATCACTTTGTAAAATAAACGAATATGTAAGCAATAAATATTTAATAAGCATGTTGTGGTGTTTTATTTTCCTGGGATAATGAATCATTATTCTGTGTGTCCTGGTCAGATCAGTGATATTCTGCAGAAACATCCTAATTACGAGGTGAACTGCACTACAACGTTGTCACTGCACCTTGGAAACTCTGATTCTTTGGAAAAAAAATTATTATTTACACTGTCCTTTTTTTTGTTTGTTTTGTTACCAAAAACTTCTATAATCTTATAATATTTAAGTGGCCTAAAGGACAAGACTCATAAACCGATCAGGCATAACATTATAACCACCTGCCTAATATTGTGTTGGTCCCCCTTTTGCTGCCAAAACAGCCCTGACTTGTCGAGGCATGGACTCCACTATTATTATATAATGTTAGGCCTGATCTTTGTACAGCTTATGGTAAAACTTTGATTTCTGGTCCTCACTCATTTCTGAACTGAATGTTGACCAGATCTTCAGTCTTCACAGTGATAAATCTAGAAAATTCATTGTTTAATAATGATTTCAGCTCAAACTGCAAAAAGCCATTTGTCCTGACCCAGAGGCTGGTCTTGCTGTTCTGCCATTATTGGAAAATTTTAGTAACACACTTCCACTTGAAGTAAGTTATTTCTCTTCATGGAAGTGAAGGTCAGCATGACCTCTAGCACAAATATTTTCTCTGTAACTTTTCCGAGAGCTCCTTCTGCCCAGGCTGCAGTCTGAACCGTTCAAATCGATTAAAAGTGCTGAGTCACTGTGCAGACTAATTTATCTAAAGCTCTTGAACGGAGCAGTGATGGATGCTGAGGTCCGTTGCTGAGAAACCGAGATTAAAATAAAACTCAACAAAGCACACAAACAGACTTCTGAGGTGCGTTCAAGTTATTAATGAATTATAAAAACAAGATGCGCAGTTCTGTTCTGGAAAAATTTGGGTTGTTAAATCCACAGGGACAAGAAAAGAAAATGAATTGTTTGTGTGTGATTCATTCATTTGTGTGTGACTGAGTTATTTGTGTGTGAATGAGTGATTTGTGTGTGATTCAGTTGTTTGTGTGTGATTTTCAGTTGTGTGTGTGATTTAGTCGTCTGTGTGTGATTCAGTCATGTGTGTGATTCAGTCATGTGTGTGATTCAGTCATTTGTGAGTGATTCAGTCATTTGTGAGTGATTGTCATTTGTGTGTGATTCAGTTTTTGTGTATAATTCAGTCATTTGTGAGTGATTTTCAGTTGTGTGTGTGATTCAGCCATGTATGTGACTCAGTCATGTGTGTGATTCAGTCATTTGTGTGTGATTTAGTCATTTGTTTGTAATTATCAGTCATTGTGCATCATGCTTTTGTTTGTCAGTCAGGTGAATGTGCTTTAAATTATCGAGTGCACAGTTTTTAGTCCATCCTTAACCTGAAAGATTTTTTAAATCTCAAATTAAGCAAAAAGAAAACCTGATTTATGTTTTTGTGCTCAGCAAAAACTACTATACCTGCATCTATACATGCAGCAGAAACACACACATAATGAGACGTGATCTGTTTTTTTTCTTCTCTGAAGTCTCGCTCTCTGGGCTCTTCATGGCCTCTCTGAATCCTGTTATATTCATTTCTTTATCATTCCTGCAAAGGCTCCATCCATTAGTGGTAAACGAGTGCTAAGTGAAACAGGGCTGGTCTTTTTATCACACGCTCGAACCTGCTGTCCAAGTTCGCTCTTCTTTATGTTACTTATGGATTAAAAAGCAAAATCAAACCAGTGAGTCACTGTCTCACAAACTATCTATAAAATCTTTTTTTTTTTTTTAAATGACAGCATCTCTAGTGATCTCTTTGTGCTTAATGATTGATGACCTCTCTGACAGCTCCAGCTCAAGCCTTATAATTATTTATTTACTTAGCATTCCTTGACATACGAGCGGTATTGTCACTTCTGTATTAATTATTGCTGATGCATATCTGATAACCATCTCAGACCCTGCACTGAAAATGAATAATATTCGTAAATCATCAGACACATTCAAACAGAAGGATAAATCAAACAATCTCGCTTTTCTTTTCCTTTTTTCCTTTTCTTTTCCTCTGTGTGTTCCTGTCTCTTTCTCTTCCTCTCTGACAGTCTACTTGTTAACACCAGGAGGAGAAGGTCAGAGCTAATTTGATCAAATGTCACCAGAGTAGGTATGCAGCTGAGCATTTCTACTAAAGAATATGCTTTCTGTGATGTGATACAGGAAGTGTTTATTACCTACGGGAGAAACACCTTTCTTCAGCATGAGGTGTAGAACATCACTTGTGTATCGGATTAAAACTGATGTTCAGATGAGCGCTGAGTTTGATGAAACCCAGCAGACCTGTAATTTTCTCAGAGGACAACGAGTAAAACACTGACATGGCAGATCTGGATGGAAATAAAATCACAAAGTAGCTCAGATTAAATAGAAAGTGACCACAGGACTCCGTGTAGAGTTAATCTGAATAAACCTTTAGGTTTGGCTAACATGCTAAACATGTCATTTATCCTTTTCCTCCAGTCACTGAGTCCATCGATGTGCTAAGATTGCAATCACATTCGTCCTGCAGAGAGGTTTTGTGATTGTTCCTTGTGAGGGAGGCTGTAACCTCTCTTGTGACGTACTGTAACTAAGCAACCTGTTATGTCTTGCACAGCTCAAAAGCTATTTCCTCTAAAGCTAAAGGAACCTCTTAAACTCTCACAGGAACGCATCGTTTTTTTCTGCGTTTTTGAAATGTTACTCAGCACAAACATGTCACCAAGTTCTTTTTTACCATCTGGGTACTGATGAGGAGAGAGGAGAGGGGTTAGAACACAGTAATACACGTTAATGAATGATTGAACTCTAAAATAATATTCTAAATTAATCTCAATTAAAGATTTGTTAAAGGTCAGGGCTCAATTAAAGTCTCATCATTTACTCCATTTTACAAAATAGTTACATAAACATTTTAATTCCAGTCTTTTGTTTGTGATTTGATTGGGTACTCATCTGGACTGCAATTCACATCACGTGCGCTCGGTCTAATTTCTATCATTATCTAATTAGATCAGATTTAAGTAACAAAATACGACTTAGTGCTGTTTCACTGTTTCATTCTTCATACGAACGACTCATGTGAATCGACTCATCCGTGTCAGAGTCATATGGAGGGATACGGCCAGAGGAAGGAGAGAAAGACGGAAAGAAAGGGGGAAAGGGAGAGGGTAAAAAGTTGGGAAAAGAAGAAGGGAAGAGAAAGAAATAGAGAGGTGGGGGGAATGAAAAGAAATGAGCGGGATTGCGAGAAAAGTCAAGAGGGAGATAAAACTACAGGACGGAAAAAGAGATGAGGGAGAGGGAGATGAAGAGAGGAAGGGGAGAAATACGAACAAAGTAGAGAGGAGAGATGGAGGGAGATACTGAGGATAAATATATATAAAGAGGAAGGAGAGAGGGGCGGAGAATAAAAACCAAAAATAAAGCTGTACACAGAATAAGAGGTAGAAGGTGAGAGAGAGAGAGAGAGAGAGAGAGAGAGAGAGAGATCCACAGGTGCACGCGACGCTTCTTTCCCTGTTTTCCTCCCTCTCTCCTCCTCGTGCACTCCCCCCACCTTTCTCACTCTCTGCTTTAAACACACACACACTCAGCAGAATGAAGCCGATAACATCCTTTCATCTGATCTGAGGCTATTTTGTTGTTTTGCGCTCTTTCCTTCTTTCCCTCTCTTCTCTCATCCTTCGCGCGCGCCGGTCATCAGCATGAGCGCGGAATGCACGAGCTACTACAGCGCAGAGCGCGAGTACATCAGCGCCTTCACGTGCCCGAAACCGGGAGGAGACGCACGCGCCGTGTACTGCTGCGGCTTCAACGACGTCAAATACTGCTGCGACGATCCCAACAGCTTCTTTCCCTACGAGTACGGGTACATGTGGTGGCTCAGGTACCACACACACACACACACACACACACACACACACACACAAACTTTTTTCTCATAAATACTACTTTCTAAATCTAAAACCTTTAAGGTTTTTTTGGTTGTTGATTTTAAGGTTCTATGTAGAACCCTAGTGTGTAAACTTCTTAGAACCCTTTCTACCCCAAAAAATAAAAGGATTTTAAAGAGTTTAATCAATCTTTCAGTTATTTTCTCATGCCCATTTTAAAGGGTGCCAATACTTTTGGAGCTGGCTGTAGTCAGCAGCTCTTGAGAATTCTTTAGAACCGTAATTTCCTCCATGACTCAAAGGTACGGAAAGTCACAATAGAACTGAATCCGAATCCGAAAGAGCTTTATTGCCAAGTATGTTTGCGCATACAAGGAATTTGTTTCAGTGTCACAAGCTCCAGTGCACAGAGACAGCAACAACAACAACAAAAATAAAAAGATTGGATGAGAAATAAAAACAAACAACCGTGTTACCCATGTGGTACCTGGAATTATACATCATTACTCGTTATTGTAAACGTCGTTACATGGTGCTGTAACGTCTTGACAAACATTTCCATCTCCACGAAGAGTGTTAACTCCTCTGTCCTGAAGATGTGGGAGAACTTTACAACTTTATCTCTGAGTGTGACACTGGAGACTTCTCCCATACCTGCGTTTAAGTTAAGTGTGCAGTGTACATGTCCCTGTGAACGTGCTGTTGTTATGGAAGGTATTTATTTAAGGTATTTATATTACAGTCAGATGGCTATGCTGTTCTGGAGAATTAATCAGCACTCAGAACTCAGCAGCTCTGTGGGGTAAATGATGTCACTGGAAATAAGCAGAAATTGTATTTTATGGCTGTTATGCTGCACAGCTGAAGGCTGTTTATTAGAGTGAACACGCTGGAACTCTTCAATAATTTTTTTTTATCTCTAGATGGAAGATGAAGCTACAAAGCAAAACAAAACTCAGTGACTAATTAAAGCTATTTCCAGCTTCAGAACAATTAAACAAATCAGCTAATATAGTCTCTTTCCATATCCTTAATTATAATTATAATTATTATTTATTATTATTATTATTATTATTATTATTATTATTATTATTTTTAATTGCCTTGTAACAAGAGTTCAATTAGTGCTAGAGACTAAAGCTAATGAATTAGCATCACACTTGCCATTCACAAAAGAATGTACATAACCAAACATTCAAATGGTTGCATGATGCAAAGCTGGAGGCTAAACCTTTTCTCTTATTAACATTAGCCTCATTTTTGCATGAAGTCTTCTGAAAGTAATTTGTTGTTTTTTTGTTTATCGAGTGTTGATTTCACCCATAAAGCTGCTGCTTATCACACTCTTATTAAGCATTTCATATTACATCACGAATTATTTGGCTGTTTGCTTTTCTCGCCCAACATTTCACTCAGAAAGCTGATAATGAGCAGGAGAAGTGAGTGCACTTCCTCTTTAAACACCATCTTCACATACCACAGCCTCCTTCAGTGAAGATTCATTTAATTATTCAGTAAAACAAACAACAATCTCTGCACCCTAATGCTTATTTTAACATTTACCTCTCAGTACCAGAAGTAACCAACTATAGGAAATGTACATGGCTGCTGTGGTAGTTAGCTAGCTTGTACATTAGCTGCAACAGTAACAGTAGAAAGCAGACTGTTACCTTGTTTTGTTTAGTAGCTGAACGGCAAGCTGTTAATTTAACTCAGAGGCTAATTTTCATGCTAGGTAGTTAGATAGCTAGTTATGTGTTAACTTTAAAGCCTGAGAGACATCACTAGCTAGCTCGCTAGTGAATGCTACATGGCTGCTGTGTTAGTTAGAAAGCTGGAGCCAAGTCTGAGTGAAAGCAGTGAGATTTTATCCATTATTTAGCTCAACATCCAGAACAAAACCTTCATGGATTTGTTAACCAAATGAAGCTTAATGAATGTCTTATGAGCTCCTAATCCCTTTGTTAGCTCAGAGTGTGGAATTATTTGTAAGAGCTGTTTAAATCATGCGCATCTAAGAAATCCATTTTGTTGGAATGCAGAAATCTTTCATCAGATACTGTTACCTTGTTCACACCATGGAGGTGTTCAGTAAAAAGACTCAACTTTATTCATGCTCAATGTGTGATAATCATTAATTAGCCTTCATCGGGGTCAGGTTCTGTCCATGCTAACACTGTGAACTGGAAAGTTCTGTCTCGTTTTGTTTGGTGAACATCATCACTGCAGGCTCAGTGAGGAGAATAAATCAACACACAAGGACAGCGCAGAGAGGGGGCCAATACTTTGTGCAGAGCAATTGATTCTGGCAGTGAGAAAAGGCTGTGTTTTAATCAATGGATAAAAAATAATATATAAGGGATAAGGATGAAAGTGTGTGTGTGATTTAAATACCTGATAAATAAAAACTTCATAAATTAGAAAAAGGATTAAAAACTGCTCTGTCTGTCTGTTGCTCTGTCTGTCTCTCTCTCTCTGTCCGTGTGTCTGTTTCTGTCTGTCTGTCTCTGTCTATCTGACTCTCTCTGTCTGTCTGTCTGTCTCTTTCTCTCTCTCTCTTTGTATTTACATGCAGTTTCTTTCTGTGTGTCTCAGTTCAATATTTTTTTCAGTTCACTGTGTGCTTTATTGTTGTCATAACAAAACATTTTATTGTCAAAGCAGCGTACAGCACAGGAGCAAGAGAAAATAGCAAGCGAACAAAACATAAAGTGAAAAATTGTAATCGGGAGAAACATTTATCTGTCTGTTTTCTTCCTCTGGAGTATATCCTGTGCTGGGTTTTTGCATGAACATTCAATTTACGTACCCCCCACCTGTCTGCCCCCCCACTCCCCACCCCACTCTCTCTCCACCCAACCCTCCCAGTGTTGGTGCTCTAGTGGGTTTGTCTATAGCTGCAGTGGTGCTGCTGGCCTTTATCATCACACTGTGTGTGCTCTGTTACTTGTTCATCGCCACCAAACCCCGGGGACTTGATAATGGTCTCATGCTACATGTGCCAGGTATACACACACACACACACACACACACACACACACACACACACACACACACACAGAGCAGCAATGAAAACCTGAATTTTTGATGTATCTGTCCAACAGCAACAACATGTTTGTTACATGAACATCTTCTTACTCTTTTTTTGTCTCTTTTATCCTACAGCATAAAAAAGCAGTATATAATTTTAGCCCTTTACGCTTCTGAAGTCAAATTCAATAGCAGACTAATCAGTTTTGTTAGCTTTACATTATGTGAGGCTCTGTAATGATAAGAGCATGTTTAAGTTTTTTTTAGAATGACACACTATAGTTTATTATTTTAAATGTTTGCCATTTGCTTTTCAGGATCTGAGGTCGGTCCTCAAGAGGGTCCGAATCAGCACAGCGCTCCGTCCGGACCTCAAGGCTTCCGCAAGCATTTTCTGAGAGGAAAACTGCACTGCGACAACCAGCCTGCTGACCCGGAGCGCCTGTTCCAGCGCTGCTACATGGCCACTGTCACCACCATTAATGTGGAAGGACCTTCGTAAATCACCATCTGCTGCTTGGGTTCTGAAGCTTTAGTAGCTCCACAGACCATCCTACCCTGTTCTGTTCACAAGGGGGCGCCGTGCGAGAGCCTGAACTGTGCTAACACCTGCGGGCTCGCCGTGATCCACGGACATGAAAATATAACGAGTTAAAGAAAAACACCGCCACAGTCGTATGGGTCCCCCTGGTGGCCAAGTGACTGCCTTCTCGTCTGCTTCTGTCTGAAGTGTCCACGCTGTCCTGTTTCAAGCTATCGTGATATTTCTCTGTAAATCTGACATATAGAGTTTTCAGCTGTCATGGAGCGCACATTTTCTTTGCTGTTTTGGGTAATGCTCATGACCTGCAATGCTGTTTCTGATAAATGAGTGAAACTGATTTCCCTGTTCACTGTGTTGAGAACCACGAGTGTGTTTTATTAATTAAGCTGTTCACATGTTCCTCAAACACGACATATAGACACAACAGACCAGAAACCATAGAGCTTCTTCTGTTCAATTGAGCATTAATCAGTCAGGGACGTCACAAAACACGTTTATAACGTTAGCAAGTTGAATTTAAATAAACTGCATCAGTTAGCTACATGAATGACCTCAGATCAAGGAAAATCCAGTTCTGTGATTTGTAACACTGCAGAAAAACTTTTAACGCTGTAAGGAATCTTTACTTGCTTATGATGGTTAAGAACAACATGCTGGATACGACAAGCTCATCTGCAGAACTTTTCTTTCTTCTCCTGCTAAATTTAAGATGTGTTATCAGGTTACTTGTGCTGCAGGAAGCTGCTGTAGTTGCTCCAGGTTTTGATCATTAATCGTAAAGTCATTTGGCCTCTGTTCATCTGTTCATTAGCATGAGACTAAGACATGTTTGGAGGAAAAGTTTGTTTCTAAGACTAACTTAATGTAATTGTCCTCCTGAGAGAAAGTTTACTATTAACATCGAATCATTATATTTTACCAAATATCAAAACAGCTGCTAATTATCATTAGCAAACATACGCTAACACTGTGTGCACTTTAGCACCTTCCAGGCTAACACATTATGGCCTGTAATTAGTGACCATATGCTAACACTGGCTTGAAGCTGTGCTCTTTATTTGCTACACATGTGAATAATTCTGCTTTACATAATCTGGAGAAGTGAAAAAGCTTCCCACGAGTCCTGAGGTATTTTTGTTTACCATCATTTCATAAATTAGTTTATTTGTTTTATTGATTCATTAATTTCTATAAATAAGCAATAACTCTGCCCGTCTGGCAGTTTTATCCTCTGGCAGTGTGACATCCCTTACAGTTGTGAAGTCATGAAGCTTCATTAAGTCTGTACTGAATGTGTATTGATTAAATGTGCTGGGAAAAAAGCAATGTTGTGAATGAAAAAAAGTCATTAAAGCTATTTTTGTGGACCGGCTCCAGCTCCTGGCCTGTGTGTTTGTGAAGGTTTCAGTGCATGTGTTTCTTCCTCTAAGGGCCTGAACGCGCTCGCTTTTTCACGTTTGTGTTCTGTGTGAATCATAATGAAGAGTTAATTACCTCCTGAAGTGTGCAGGAATAAAACCCACTCAGTGCTGAACTCCTCACATCTCCCGGTCTCTGCGCCGTAATTACAGCCTTTAAATGATTACAAAGAACCTCATAGAGTAAAAGGCTGTAAAGCACTCATTATTCACTTCATATATTAGTCTCTCTCTCTCTCTCACACACACACACACACACTCTCACTTACACTAATTCCTTATTAGTGAGTGAGCGAGTGTGTGTGTGTGTGTGTGAGTGAATGAGTGAGTGTGTGTGTGTGTGTGTGTGTGAGTGAGACAGTGTGTGTGTGTGTGTGTGTGTGTGTGTGTGATAACAGTAAATATGTTCAGATATACAGTCATAGACTCGTGTTTAATTTTATTTACTCATTTATTTCATTTTCTAATAGAGATTTGCTCACAGAGTAAAATCCCAGTGCAGATGTATTAATGACAGCCATCTTGAAAATGGAGCTTACATGCAATGTGCCTTTATGACGTGTTTAGCAGATCAGATCACATCAGCTTCCATTAAGCTGAATTTTGTTTATTTTGTTAATCATTATTAAAAACAATATAGCACTATGCTAAGGATATCGCAGAAAAGTGCATGGTGACATCATTTATCATGATATTAGTATTATGATGCCAATCTAGCCATGGGGGTCACAGTCCAGTGACTTCTGTGCCGGTCCCAAGCCCGGATAAATAGAGAGGGTTGCATCAGGAAGGGCATCCGGCGTAAAACATTGCCAAATTTAACCATGCGAATCGTCAGTACGAATTTCATACCGGATCGGTCGAGGCCCGGGTTAACAACGACCGCCATCGGCGCCGTTGACCTACAGGGCGCTGGTGGAAATTGGGCTACTGTTGGTCGAGGAAGTAGAGGAGGGAGGAGAGTGCGCAGACAAAGAGAGAAGAGGAAAGGTAAGAGTGTAGGACTGAGAATAGGAACTCTGAATGTTGGTACTATGACAGGGAAAGGTAGAGAGCTGGCTGATGTGATGGAGAGAAGGAAGGTGGATATACTGTGTGTACAGGAGACCAGGTGGAAGGGTAGCAAGGCTCGTAGTATAGGAGCAGGATTCAAGCTGTTTTATTATGGTGTGGATAGTAAGAGAAAGGGGGTAGGTGTGGTCCTGAAGGAGGAGTTTGTGAGGAATGTCCTGGAGGTGAAGAGAGTGTCAGACAGGGTGATGAGTCTGAAGTTAGAGTTTGAAGGGGTGATGTTGAATGTTGTTAGTGGTTATGCCCCACAGGTAGGTTGTGAGTTAGAGGAGAAAGAGAGATTCTGGAGTGAATTAGATGAGGTGATGGAGAGTATACCGACGGGTGAGAGAGTGGTGATAGGAGCGGATTTTAATGGACATGTTGGTGAGGGGAACACAGGTGATGAGGAGGTGATGGGCAAGTTTGGAGTTAAGGAAAGGAACCTTGAAGGACAGATGGTAGTGGACTTTGCTAAGAGGATGGACATGGGTGTGGTTAACACTTATTTTCAGAAGAGGGAGGAGCATAGAGTGACTTACAAGAGTGGAGGTAGGAGAACACAGGTAGACTACATTCTATGTAGAAGAGGCAATCTGAAAGAGATTAGTGACTGTAAAGTGGTAGTGGGAGAGAGTGTAGCCAGACAGCATAGGATGGTGGTGTGTAGGATGACTTTGATGGTCTGTAAGACGAAGAGGTCAAAGATAGAGAAGAAAACCAAGTGGTGGAAGCTGAAAAAGGAGGAATGTTGTGAGGAATTTAGACAGAAGTTGAGGCAGGCTCTGGGTGGTCAGGTAGTGCTACCAGATGACTGGGAAACTACAGCAGAAGTGATCAGGGAGACAGGGAGAAAGGTGCTGGGTGTGTCATCTGGAAGGAGGAAAGAAGATAAGGAGACTTGGTGGTGGAATGAGGAAGTTCAGGATAGTATCCAGAGGAAGAGGTTAGCCAAGAAGAAGTGGGACATGGACAGGACTGAAGAGAATAGACAGGAATACAAGGAGTTACAGCACAGAGTGAAGAGGGAGGTGTCTAAGGCCAAGCAGAAGGCATATGACGAGTTGTACACTAGGTTAGACACTAGAGAAGGAGAGAAGGACTTGTACAGGTTAGCTAGGCAGAGGGATCGAGATGGGAAGGATGTGCAGCAAGTTAGAGTTATTAAGGATAGAGATGGAAGGGTGCTCACAAGTGAGGAGAGTGTACAGAGGAGATGGAAGGAATACTTTGAGGAGCTGATGAATGAGGAAAATGAGAGGGAAAAAAGAGTAGAAGGGGTGAACTCTGTGGAACAGAAAGTAGATAAGATTAGAAAGGATGAAGTCAGGAAGGCTTTGAAGAGGATGAAAAGTGGGAAGGCAGTTGGTCCTGATGACATTCCGGTGGAGGTCTGGAAGTGTCTGGGAGAGGCAGCAGTGGAATTTTTAGCTAATTTGTTCAACAGGGTTTTAGAGAGTGAGAGGATGCCTGAGGAATGGAGAAGAAGTGTGTTAGTGCCGATCTTTAAGAATAAGGGTGACGTGCAGAGTTGCAGTAACTATAGGGGCATAAAGTTGATGAGCCATACAATGAAGGTATGGGAAAGAGTAGTGGAAGCTAGGTTAAGGAAGGTAGTGGAAATTTGTGAGCAGCAGTATGGCTTCATGCCCAGAAAGAGCACAACGGATGCAATTTTTGCTCTGAGGATTTTGATGGAGAAGTATAGGGATGGTCAGAAGGAGTTGCACTGTGTGTTTGTAGACTTGGAGAAAGCGTATGACAGGGTGCCAAGAGAAGAGCTGTGGTACTGTATGAGGAAGTCAGGAGTAGCGGAGAAGTATGTCAGAGTGGTGCAGGACATGTATGAGAGGAGCAGGACAGTGGTGAGGTGTGCTGTAGGTCAGACAGAGGAGTTCAATGTGGAGGTGGGACTGCATCAGGGATCGGCTCTGAGCCCCTTCCTGTTTGCTATAGTGATGGACCAGTTGTCAGAGGAGGTCAGACAGGAGTCTCCTTGGACAATGATGTTTGCAGATGACATTGTGATCTGTAGTGAGAGCAGGGAGCAGGTGGAGGAAAACCTGGAGAGGTGGAGGTTTGCGCTGGAGAGAAGAGGAATGAAGGTCAGTCGTAGTAAGACTGAGTACATGTGTGTGAATGAAAGGGAGGGAAGTGGAACAGTAAGGTTACAGGGTGAAGAGGTGAAGAAGGTACAGGAGTTTAAGTACTTGGGGTCAACAGTCCAGAGTAATGGAGAGTGTGGGAAAGAGGTAAAGAAGCGAGTGCAGGCAGGTTGGAATGGGTGGAGAAAGGTGTCGGGAGTTCTGTGTGATAGGAAAATATCAGCGAGAATCAAGGGGAAGGTGTATAGGACAGTGGTGAGACCAGCCATGCTGTATGGTTTAGAGACAGTGTCACTGAGGAAGAGACAGGAGTCAGAGCTCGAGGTAGCAGAGCTGAAGATGTTGAGGTTCTCTTTGGGAGTGACGAGATTGGACAGGATTAGGAATGAGTACATCAGAGGGACAGCTCATGTTGGACGTTTGGGGGACAAAGTTAGGGAGGCCAGATTAAGATGGTTTGGACATGTTCAGAGGAGGGACAGTGAGTATATTGGTAGGAGAATGTTGGACATGGGGCTGCCAGGCAGGAGGCAAAGAGGAAGGCCAAAGAGGAGGTATATGGATGTAATAAATGAGGATATGAAGCTAGTGGGTGCAAGGGTTGAGGATGCAGAAGATAGGGATAGGTGGAGAGAGATGATTCGCTGTGGCGACCCCTGAAGGGAAAAGCCGAAAGAAGAAGAAGAAGATTAGTATTATGATGCCATATCGCCCCGCCCCCTGTCCATGTAGCAGCTTTCTTTGGAGGGGGAAACTTTTTATATTTGAAGTAAAAATTCAATTTTACTACAAACAAATTTTTTGTAAATCAATAAATAGATACATGGGCACTGATTTATTAGTTTTAGTTTATTTATTTATGTATTTAATTGAGAAACAAATTTCAACCACAAACTTTTATCAAAATGTCTTTAAAAAATGAAAAATATTTATTTAAACTTGCCTGTGCAAACTTTTGACTGGTTTTGTATTTAAGGGGAACAGTTCTGTGAAAATAAAAATCAGCCACGACAAGTTTATCTGACTTTCTTTTGTTTTTAATTTATTTTCATTTTTATTTGTTTATGTTTTCTTCCATACATCATCCATATTTAATCTGATGAGTAAAACAGCCATCTGTAATTACAGAATTAAAATAAACACTTCTATCACTTTTTGAAGGCGGAGTCTTTCCCAACTGCACCATGGAACCGATCTCGGTTATCCAAGATGGCTGCCGTCGTGGCATTCAGTGTTTGACTGCTTCGTGTCATTGTTTCTTGGCAAATCTCGTTAGCTACATTAGCATCCTAGCTTCAGTGCTAAACTAAATTAGCACACGTGTCTCGGATAATCGGCTACATTTGATTTTTTTTCTCTGAACTGTTCCTTTTATAACTGACCCCTCCCCCCACCGTCCCTCTTAGATAAAACCACACCCATGTTACAGATTGTCTTATTTGCATAATCAGCTCCTCCCACTTCCTGAAACATGATCCAATCAGCAAGAGGTAAAGTAACAACAACGCTACAGTCCACCTCATGGACGCTTGACCTTCTTCTGTGTGACAGCGGCCTGTGTATGTGTGTGTGTGTGTGTGTGTGTGTGTGTGAGTGAGTGAGTGAGTGAGTGAGTGAGTGAGTGAGTGAGAGAGAGTGGTTTTCATAGCAGTACTAATTTGGTATCACATTTTACATTCAGTCGTAAATTTATGTTGACGTGATTTATGTTGACGTGTGTGTGTAGGTTTCTACAGCTCCTCCTTGCGTTTGATGATAAGTTTGCGCACCATCTCCGTGATCTTTGGCCGAAGTTCTTTCACAGACACTTGAGGACCCCACGCGTCCACGACTTTACCATCCACATCAATCAGATACTTCCAGAAATTCCAGTCAGGCTCCTTCCCTGTGACCCCTGAGAGAGAGCGAGAGAGAGAGAGAGAGATTTATCTAAGAGAGGTTTATTTATCTTTCATCTGCTAGGTAAGCTTTCAGTTATTATGTTAACTTTTGATTACTATGCTGTGTTTTTTTTTGTTTGTTTTTTTACCTGCGAGGTATTTAAAGGCATTGTTGGCCCCTGTCCCCACCACAGCGATTTTGCTGAAGAGTGGAAATGAGATTCCATAAACGCGCCTCACATAGCTGTCGATCTCTTTATCACTGCCGGGCTCCTGCTGGCCAAACTGATTACATGGGAAGGCCAGCACGTTGAAATGGTACGGTCCAAAATCCCGCTGCAGCTGCTGCAGGTCCGTATAGTGCTCCTTTGTGAAGCCACATTCACTCGCTACATTTACCACTAAGGAGACCTGATACACACACACACACACACACACACACACACACACACACACACACAAACCAGTAGTTAAATAAAGGTGAATCTCAATAAAGTATGAGAAACAGACAGAGAAAGACAGACAGAAATGTAGAGGTTTGTGCTGATGATCAAGTGCCCAGACAGACAGAAAAACAGATAGAGTGATTTATCTGAGTGAATCATTAATGAGCTCATTAGGTGCTGCTACAGGATTAACATATCCCACACTTTTCTGCACTTATCCCGCACTGACCCCACATATATCCCAGACATATCCTACACTTATCCATAACTTATCCCACACTTATTGTACACTTTTCCCACACTTATCTTTAACTTATCCCACACATATCCCGTATTTATCTCACATATATACACTTATCGCACATATCATAAGTCTTTTAGCTGGAACAGTGTGCTGTTTGTGTCTGAATTTTGAAGGTGGTGTAGGCGTGGGCTTTATCTCAGAAGTGAAGGCCATGCTGAAGAGAGAGAGAGCACTTTGTGTAGGATGTAGATTTTGTGTAATTGTTATAATTTTTTAGTCTTTTGAGTGGTGTAGTGAGGTGAAAAGTGCAGATGATGTGAGTAAATAACGCAAAAAACAGTCAAACTTGTTTATTCTTCATCTATGAGCCGTGCGAATTATTCAGATAACAGGCCAAGGCTTCACAGCCTGAACACTGGACCAGCTATATACATATAATAAAATCTCAATTTTTAATACAACCTCAGCTTTAATACAGGAATCAATTGTTTTAAAGCGCCATCTAGTGTTTTCTCTGATTCACGGTCTAGATTTTTAAACATTTTTAAGAAACCACATCTTGCATATTTAACCCATTTATTTACAAATTAAGATGTTTATTACATTCTTTATTTAAAAAATTGCACATGAATTCCAACTTTTTTTTCCTAAATATCACTTTTGTTTAAGAAAAGTGTGGAAATATCGAGTTAAAAAAGGAGAAAATATTACAGCTATTTTTTTTTTATCTGTGGTGATGTGTTTAACATTCAATTAGTAAACTTGAATTTATTCATATGTCAGTTATTTAAAAAAAAATCAATAAAAGTCTGATCAAATATTTTACAACTCAAATATACATAAAAGTTACAGATGGCCTGAATCATCAAAAACAGTGGATTGTATATCAGATTAAATAAAATGATTTTTTTTAAAGAATTGGCTGTATTTATTTTTATTGTGTGTGTGTTTTTAAATGATTTTATTTCTACTTTCTGCGTTATTATTATTTTTCCAGTGATTTTTGTGTCCTCGTGATTTTAGTTGCATTTATTTCCCAAAAGTAATTTTAAAGCTTATTTTTAAAGAACATATGGGGTGTGTGTAACAGCATCATCTGTGCAGCTTTATGAGAGAAAAAACAGAGAAATAATTTATTTATTAATGCCACATGACAGGAAAATGATTGAGGGCTGATTGTCATTTTGGAGTATCCTTAATAATAATAATAATAATAATAATAATAAAACTTTGTACTGCCTCTCTGAGTGTGCAGGAAAGGGTTAAATCCATCATTAGTCATTTTAATAAACGCCTGGAAATGTTCAGAAACAGCTTCAACTACATGGAGATGTTTCATTTGATAAATTTAAATGCTTAATTAATTCATAAGTATGTGATTTTTTTTTTATCACTTAAGGAAGTAATATTTTAATGGAAAGTGCTAAAAAAAATGTAACTAGTTGGCAATACTATAAAGTGTAAGTGTGGCTTGAACGGCTGTGTAATGTGAATAAATAAGTTATGTTATATATGATATAAACATTATGCATGCTTTATGCGCGTTCAACTCGTCAGAAGTCTGCCACGTAGGCACGGCAGACCAATAAACGCACCAAAAGACCGTTGTGCTTTCAATGTTAGTACTTTATTAATGCATAGGAAATGTGGGAAAAAAACCCCAGCATCGTGCATGCTCGAGGAGATAAGGAAAGTGGTGAAAAGAAATAAATCAATAAAAAGTCAAGTTTGTTCTTCTGCATGCACGGGTTCAATAGTGAGTGAATCCGTCCTGAAGAGCGCGAGACTCACCGAGCCACGGTATTTCTCCAAAGAAACTAATCTTCCTCTGCTGTTCACCACTTTAAACGTGTAAAAGTCTTTCTGCTTCGCCTCCAGTAAATAAGACAGAAGGAGTAAAGCCAGTGCTCGGAGGATCATCCTCATCTTCCCTGATTTAGCTTTAACTGTTAACATTCAGCTCCTTCTCACAACATGAAGGACCACCGGCTACTACGCAACAGGACCGCATGTTGCTGCGAAGAAGCACTGCGCTCCATGTCCGCAGGAATAAATAATGTTAAGCGCGCTGACTGACACTGGAGTATGCGCAGAAAGTGCGCAGTATTTATTGGAATAAGTAAGAGAAGATTTATTTTAACATGATAGAATGTTGGATTAAAAATGTAATAATACATTATTAAAAAATAAATAAATAAATATAAACGTAAACAGATGTAATAATAAATCTGAATGAAAATAAAATATAACGGTAGAATATGGATGTATCCCACACATCATTTCATCATTTTGAATCATCATTTAGAATTAGTTATCGATCTAAATGATATTTTTAGAACTAAATTTGGGACATGGCTAATACAAATTAGTGTACACTATAAAGTAAACACGATGGGATTCGAGACACGCCTCACTCGCTCATCAGCACTGACATTGTTACCCACAATGCATTTCAGCGAGAAGTTAACATGGCGTCCGGGGCCTTGAATGAGCAAAACAAAAACACAAGCGGAGAAATGGGCCGCATTTAATTAGCGATTAAAAGAAAGTTTTATTAAAAGCAAACAAAAAATCTTCAGATAACCTCATCATGCATGCATGGAGTGTGTGCTGCTAATTTATTTCGGATTTCTGAATATTGGTGAGTGTTAAACTTTAAAAGAAGATGTAATTCAGGAGCTAGCGCGTTAGCAGTGAAAAGCACAGCTTCGGTTTCTGCATCAGTAAATAAACGGAAATCGCAGTTTGGTGATTTTAAAGATAAATGATATCATTTTTATTAGCTTTTAGAAACACTGTTTTTTAAGTTAAATACTACAGTAAAATAGTAGCATTATAAAACTTCACCTTGTTGTTTTAGCAATTTAGTTAGCTTAGCGTTGATGTTCCGCACTGATCTGATAAATTAATGCTTTTAATCTAAGCACGAGTGCGTGATATTAACAGCATTACTTCTAACATGTAATAAGGAGCTCGGATTTATTTATTTTTGTGCACTAGTGCGTGTACTGCATCATGGCTTGAGTTTGTTTTGTTTAGAACCGGGCCCACTTGATATGACCTTTTTTTTTTTTTTTTTTTTAAATCACATTAAATCATGATAAGCTGTTAATAATTAAATTTTTATTACAACATTTCACTCCGATTTATTTTCGATACATCTGCTGTAGATTATTTCTCGGACATTTTGCATGTAAATGATATGTGTCTGTGTATATCGTGTATCCTCGCTGCCAGCGTTTTCGTATGCAAATGAGCAGAGAGCTGTGATTGGCTGGTCTCAGTGACGTACGTCCGTATGATACAAATAACTATCGTTTTAAGTTTGAGGTTAAATAAATATAATCATACGTATTAGAATAAGTATCAAATATTCAACAAGAGTTGTATTTTAATAATTAGTCAAAGCAACAAAAAAAACATGTAAGCAATTGTAAGAGTTTAGCTCTTTTTTCTTGAAAATTTGTTTCATTTATTTATTTTTGGCCGTTCTAAGTTAAAAGTTCAAGATAGGCCACACCCATAAGGCGTGACTCTTTTGACATTTTCAATCCTAAAAAGTGAAAAAATAAAACTTCCTGTTTCTCTCCAGGTTTGCAATCGCCCTGCAGAGCTTCTGCGCTGTTTTATTTTAATATTCTTTTTAATTATTTTTTACACACACCCACGCCCCGTGCAGCCTGAGCGCTATGGACGAGACCAAAAGCCTGCTGAAGTCAGGCAAGGCTGCTCGTTCGGCCGGGAGCAAGACCTCATCCAGATCGCAGAAGGAGCGTGAGAATGGCAAGATGCAGAATCGCAATAAAAACACAGCAGCCTCCAGAATGAAGGAGGAGGAGGGCCAGGGTGGGCACACTGGGGTCAAGGGGCTAGCAGGAAGCCCCCAGGAGACGGGCAAAAGCAAAGCACGCAGACTGACGGGGAGAACAGGTTCAGGGGAGAGAGGCAGGGTGAGGTCTCAGACTCAGCAGGGGGTAAGGAGCACAAACCTCACTGCTCCATTCAACACCAAGGAGGAGAACACTGCTAACCCCAATAAAACCCCCAGAGCTGTGGGCAAGGACAGACATACAGGTGAGAGTGTGTGTGTGAGAGAGAGAGAGAAAACTCCTCAGTATGAACCTGACCTGAATATCCAGGGTTAGCAAGCTAGTGTCTTCGTGTAAATTTTAGGTGAACTTCATAGTTTCATTAGATCAAAAGAAATTATGTATGTTGGCTAACTAGCATACTAACACCACTCAGGCACTTGAGGCAAAGAAAACTGCAGCTGTTTGACTTTCTGCAGACAGGAAATCTGTGACAGTAATATGTATAAACATATGGAAATATCAGTGCTTCCCAAACTTTCTGGTACTAGACAAGTGAAAACGCTTCACACGTCTGTTTATTTCCTGGATGGTGTGGTTTAATTGGGTGTTAACGCCGATCTGAACGCTGAACTGATCTGTCAGGCGAGGTGTCAATGAGGCGGCCGGCGGAAAGCGTTCCTGACCTCGCGGATGAGACCAATCTCACCTCTGATCAGCAGCTGGGACTGAAACAGGCCGAGGAGAGACTGCAGAGAGACTACATCCACAGACTGACAAAGGTAAGAGCTGCGGTAGCAGAGCCGTCCTCACATCCTGTAATCTAAATAATTCATCAAACGCAGATAACATTTACTCTGGCATTCTAGTGTGTCGTACTAAAGCAAATAGTTGCTATAAAAACACAAGTAGATAAGTAAAATAAAAAAAGTAACAAACTAATTAGCAATATATTTGTACATGTTATATAGAATATGTAAATTAACAAACAAGTAAATAAATATGTTAATTTTGGTAGTAAAAAACTCTCAACAGAACAAAAAGATCACTAGTGCTGATTATTTCACACTTACATCACCGTTTGGGCGTGTCCCAAATCACACACCTTATTCACTATATACATCTCACTCTGCATTGTGGGTATTCTGTCCGGAGATGTGACGGATGAGTGCTGAGAGTTAATGAGCTGTTAATGGACTCACTTTGACGTTTGGACTTTTTTTAAGTGTGTGTGTGTGTGTTTCTACAGCAGTCCCCTGATTATCCAAATTTCCAGTATCTATGCAAACTCTGCTCAGTTCATGTGGACAACATCCAGGGTGCTCACAAACACATCAAAGAGAAACGGCACAAGAAGAACATCATGGTAACACACACACACACCAACACACACACACACACAAAAAGAATTGCTAAAGGTGTTACTGCAGTGTTGTTTGTAAAAAGTCACTCACAAAATCTGGGATTAAATTGAGTGTAATTTTCTTTGAGGTTTAAAAGAATCTTTTATCATGAACCAAATCTGAATCTTTTATCATCAGCCAAATTGAATCTGAATAAAAAAAACTGAATCTGAATCTTTTTTCCCCTCAACTAAATCCATTACATCTGCTTCCTAAATGTGTCCCAAACTTTTAACTGTTTAGAATGTTCCATGTATTTGTCTCACCAGTTAAAGAATCATAACCACTTTCAGCCTGTCAATCAAAAAAGGGGACGGGGCAGATTTGATTAATAACGTAGTGTTATAAATAATACAGTTTTTCTTACAACAGTGATGCATTTCAAATCAGATAGTCACAGGTTTTAATGTGTGTGTAGGAGAAACAGGAAGAAAACGAGCTGCGTTCATTACCCCCTCCATCTCCGGCTCACCTGCGAGCGCTGGACATGGCCGTGTTGGAGGCGGCACAGGAACACGGCATCTCGGAGCAGGAGTTTCAGCAGAGATGCGCTGTGCTGCAGAGCATGGAGCTGATCATCCAGAAACACCTACCTGGTGTGTATACATGTGTACACACACACACACACACACACACACACACACACACACAAATGGGCTATTGTGTAGTTATGGTCTCTCTGTGTCTCAGCATGTTCTCTGCGTCTCTACGGTTCCTGTCTCACACGATTCGCCTTCAAGTCCAGTGACATCAACATTGACGTGCTCTATCCCTCTGGTGTAAGAGAACAGTGTCTGGTCCTTTTGTTGCTGGTGTTTTGTGGCTGATTTTCATTCTTCCTGTTTTCTGTGTTTCAGATGACGCAGCCTGACGTTCTCATCCAGGTGCTGGATATCCTGAAGAAGAGTGGTTAGCATCACACACACAAGCACACACCTGACTACTGTGATTTTCTCAAAGGAAGAGTTTAATTCATTTTGTTTTCTTTCCTTTTTTTTATTTTCCAGATGAATTCTCAGACGTGGAGTCAGACTTCCACGCTAAGGTTCCCGTCATCTTCTGCCGTGATGTTTCCAGGTCAGTGCAGGTCCTTCTGTTACTCTGAGCTCTTCAAACATTAAATCCATGGAGCTGTAATGAGGGGCTTGTGTCTCTGTCTCTGTGCAGCGGTTTACTGTGTAAAGTGAGTGCAGGAAATGATGCCGCATGCCTCACCACCAATCACTTGGCAGCATTGACCAAGCTTGAGCCTCGTCTGGTTCCTCTGGTGCTGGCGTTCCGCTACTGGGCCAAGGTTCACAGACACACACGCACACACACCGGTCATGCCTTTTAGAGCATCAGTATACTGTATCACTGTTAACATTATTAATACCATATCTGTGTGTGCAGCTGTGTCATGTGGACTGCCAGGCCGAGGGTGGGATTCCTTCCTACTCCTTCTCCCTGATGGTCATCTTTTTCCTGCAGCAAAGGAAGCAGCCCATTCTTCCTGTGTATCTCGGCTATTGGGTATGTAACACAAACACATATACAGCCGAACACATAACAGGCACAGAGCAAGCGTAAAAGTTTAGTGTGTGTTTGTGTGTACAGATCGAAGGGTTCGATGTGAAGCGTGTGGATGAGTATCACCTGACCACCATCCAGCCGGGTCACTGGGTGGGATGGGAGCACAAACCAAGCAGCGCTAACGAGGGGCGTGGAGACAACAAGAGCAAAAACGATCCCCAAAAACCTGATGGCCAAAAATCAGCTAAGAAACAGAACGAGAACCCGAAGGGCAAGGTGAGATAATCACACTGAACACACACACACACACACACACACACATACAGTGCTTTTCTGCTCTGATGGGGATATTTAAGCCTGATTATATCTGAAGAAACTTCTCACTTTCCAGGGACGTATAGATGCTCCCATGTGTGTATAAAGTAAGCGTGTGTGTGTGTGCGTTCACAGACTAGTCTGAAGCTGGAGAACACGGAGAACACAAAGAACATCTCTCTCGGCCAGCTGTGGTTAGAGCTGCTGCGTTTCTACACTCTGGAGTTTGCTCTGGAGGATTACATCATCAGCATCCGGCTGAAGGAGCTGCTGCCCCGAGACGTGAAGAACTGGCCACGCCGCCGCCTCGCCATCGAGGGTGAGACACACGCGCACACACGCGCACACACACGCACACTTATTGTCTGGCTAATGTAGCTATCAAACGGTCATGTCAACATGTATAAATCATTTCACATGGTTCATATTAAAGACTTAACCTCTGAGTTTTAGCTAATGCACACAGCTAACATATTCTTGCCACCTGTAGTTCCCACTTGCCTAGCAACAGTGTGCCCACCTCTAACCCTGCATTCAAGCGTAAGAGACATACAAATTAGGTGAAGCGAGACATCCATCTGATTGGCTCGAATGATTCCTCTACCGTGTGGTTGTCCATTTGCAACTGTACTTCCTACCTGCTATTAATCTGCACAAACAAGGAAGAAAAAAATGAGAGTTGGAGCAAAGTCAAGCATGCACCATGTGTAAAACATTTTTTTGAGTTCATTTAGTTAGCTTTAGAAGCTTTACAGTTTAGGTCCTAGTGTCTCTGGACAGGCCACACCCATAAGCAACAAACTACAAGCAACTAGTTTCTTGCTAATGGCTGCAACTTGAATGGATCATGTGGTCTTGTTCTTCAGATCCGTTCGCGCTGAAGCGGAACGTCGCACGGAGTCTGAATAGTCAGATGGTGTTTGAATACATCCAGGAGCGATTACGCACCGCGTACCGTTACTTCGCCCGCCCTCAGAGCCGTAACGGACACGTCCCCGAACGAGACGCAATGCGACCTCTGGCGGCACGGCCCACAGGAACTCGCTCTGTTGAGACTAGGAGAGGAGACGATGAGGACAGAGCGAACAGCACTGATGACGACGAGGATGACGAAGATGATGACGATGATGAAGTTGGAGATGAAGAGCGACATGTGAGCACAGGCTTAGCCAGACTGCTCGTGGAGGATGAGAATGAGGACAGAGTCCGTCACTCTTCCTCCCCAACCCCGTCCCCTCACAACGGCCTGTTCCCTGACAGTGATGAAGAGGAACATGATGAAGGGGGGCGGAAAGTTCCGGAACAGGACAACATCGCCCCTGAGGATCTGCACTACACGTTCGACAGGATGATCTTCACTGGAGGAAAGGTAGCAGAAATAATCCTGTTTGTTTTTATGAAGAGTTTTTAAAGAAGTTCATTTCCAGAACAAAAATCTACAAATAATTGATTCACCCCCTTGTCATCCAAGATGTTTTTTTTTTTTTTCTTCAGTCGTAAAGAAATGTGAGAAACATTTCAGGATTTTTCACCATATAGTGGACTTCAATGGTGCCTGCAAGTTTGAACTTCCGAAATCCATTTTTAATGCAGCTTCAAAGAGCTCTAAACGATCCCACTCGAGGAAGAAGGGTCTTATCTAGCGAAAGGATCAGTCAGTTTCTTATAAAAATAAAAAATTTAAAAAATATACCTTTTTAAAACTCATCTAGCACTAGCTCTAGGATGCGTGTCTGTGACACTAAGTAGTACGTAATCACGTCGAAAGGTCACGCGTAACGTAGCCAGAACTACGGACCCAGTGTTTACCAAGCAAACGTGCAAAAACCAAGGAAGTGCAAATAAGTCAAACTCTCTTTACTAACAAAAAGGTACAAGGGGAATGTATGGGTGTGTTGATATCCAGGTGCAGAGCGAGCAACCACAGCTTCAATCACTCAGGATATTTGAAAGGAAATTTGTGAGCAGTGACGTTATTTCCAAGCGGATGTAATCTTTTAGGTTTAAAACGATTTCCACATCCAGGGTACACACAAGAACGGAGCATTTGAAACAAGAAACTGACACAAAAACATATAACTTTGTCATTCCACATGCAACAACTTCGGAGCGGTCCTCCTTCTCCACACTTGTAAACACTGGGTCTGTAGTTCCGCCTACATCACGCGTGACCTTTTGGCGTGATTATGTAGTACATGGCATCTATTTTTTTAAGAAAATGACTGATCGTTTTGCTAGATAAGACACTTGTTCCTCAGCTTGGATCATTTAGAGCTCTTTGAAGCTGCACTTAAACTGCATTTTGGAAGCTCAAACTCGCGGGCACCATTGAAGTCCAGTGTATATGGAGAAAAATCCTGAAATGTTTTCCTCAAAAAACATAATTTCTTTACGACTGAAGAAAGAAAGACATGAACATCTCGGATGACAAGGAGGTGAGTCAATTATTTGTAAATTTTTGTTCTGGAAGTGAACTTCTCCCTTAATACCACAGTGGGCTCGAATTCTTGATTCTGATTGGTCAGATGGTGTGAGTTTACAGCATGCAATAAATTTATTTATTTATTTTCACATCAGAGGTAAATGTTGACATTCCAAAACCATCTTTAGCATCATTGTCATTACCTCGTCCAAATATGACGCTGCAACGTTTTTAATAAAATCAGTTGTAATTCTTAGCTAGTGTTTGCTCAGCATCTTTGTTTGCCTAGCAACAGTGCGCTTCTCAAACAGAGCTCTCAAACTCATACATCCGCTTTGAACGTGTTAAGTAATAATTTATATAAGCAGTGGATTCAATAATATAGTGACAATGTTGTGTGTATCCCCAGCCCCCAACAGTGGTGTGCAGCATCTGTAAGCGAGATGGCCATCTGAAAGACGACTGTCCTGAAGACTTTAAGAAGATGGAGCTGACTCCTCTGCCTCCCATGACTGAGCGCTTTAGAGAAATCCTCGATAACCTGTGCAAGCGCTGCTATGGTGAGTGGCTATGTAGGGCTACATTAGCAAAACACCAGCAAGCGAATCATGTTAAGATTAGATACTGAAAAATTAGAGGGATCCTTTAAATCTGAGAGTCTTTACTGCAGAACTAGCTTTAGTCCAGGAGGTGGAGCTGGACCTGGAGGCCTACCTCCTAACGCCAAAAACCCTAAACCATAGTCCTCCTTTCCAACCTGAAACACACAGGTTTGTCTATACAGCTCTGACCTTTGGCATGACTACACCCTGTTAGGAGGAGCTGGACAGGGCCTAGACTCCACCCCCATAACTTCTGTAGAAGTTCTGCAGCTGTGTAGCCTTTTCGGTGAACTTTTCAAGGTGTCGGTGTCAGTTGAAAATTAACTTGATAACTGTGTGTGTGTTTCTGTAGATGAGCTGTCACCGTCTCTGATTGAGCAGCAGAGGAGGGAACTGATTCTAGCTAGTCTGGAGCGCTTCATTAGAAAGGAGTATAATGGTACACACACACTATCACAATCACACTTCTCTTCAGAACTTTTCCACCTGATGGTCCAGAGCCTTGTTTCTGGAATTTTCTACATCATTCTGCTTTCTCCAAGTAATGTGTGATCAGTTTAATATTGCATGATTGAGATGTGATTTATAGGCTTAAAGGTGTGTGTGTGTGTGTGTACAGATAAAGCCCAGCTGTGTCTCTTTGGTTCCTCCAAGAACGGTTTTGGTTTTCGTGACAGTGACCTGGACATCTGTATGACTCTGGAGGGTCACGACACAGCAGAGGTACAGAACCACATCTGCCCATTTACACACGATCTCTCCCTAGTTCTCATACACATTCTCTCTTTCACACTTTCTCTTGTGTGCTCGCTCCTCTCTCTCTCTCTCTCTCTCTCTCTCTCTCTCTCTCTCTCTCTCTCTCTCTAATACACATTCTCTTCCTCTCTCTCTCTTTCACACTTTCTCTCTCTCTCTCTCTCTCTCTCACCACCGTTCTCTCTCCTCAGAACCTGAACTGTAAAGAGATCATCGAGGGATTAGCTAAGGTGCTGAAGAAACACACCGGTAAGAAACACCCAGCAGATTGTATTGGATCAGGTTTCACACACTCCCTGACTTACTATCAGGTTAAAGCTTTAACAGCAGTGTTAACTGTTCAGCTCTGATTTTACCCATGATAAACTGCAGCGTGTTTACACTGTCTTCTCCAGGTCTGCGGAATATCCTGCCTATAACCACCGCCAAAGTGCCTATTGTCAAGTTTGAACACAAGCAGAGCAGCCTGGAAGGAGACATCAGCCTTTACAACACACTGGTGAGCTCACTACCTACCCCTGTCACCGTGTCCTACTCCGTCTTTCCTGCACTCAAGGGCATTAATGTAGGGAACCAGATTCTGGACGGGATACGGTCACATGCATCACCATTATAAATGATCACCATCAGTGCACTGTGGGCATGTCCCAAACCACATGCCCTCACTATAATTTACCATTAACCCAACATAAGTAGTGTGTGTGTGTGTGTGTGTGTGTGTGTGTGTGTGTGTGTGTGTGTTAATTTCTTCTTTGTCTGTGTCCAGGCTCAGCACAACACACGTATGTTGGCAACATATGCAGCCCTGGACCCACGTGTGCAGTATCTGGGCTACACCATGAAAGTGTTTGCAAAGGTAACAAGAGAAATCTGTGTGTGTGTGTGTGTGTGTGTGTGTGTGTTTGTGTTCAGAAGAGTAAAGCATTGATGTGCGTGTATATTCGTGTGCTGCAGAGGTGTGACATTGGTGACGCATCAAGGGGAAGTCTCTCGTCTTATGCTTACATCCTTATGGTGCTGTATTTCCTGCAGCAGAGACAGCCACCGGTTATCCCTGTCCTGCAGGAGGTACACAGACACACACACACACACACACACACACAGACAGAGTAAACATGAGGAGGTAATGTAAAGAGTAACTGTGTGTGGTGCAGATCTACGACGGGAGCGCCGTTCCTCAGAGGATGGTGGACGGATGGAACGCGTACTTCTTCGGCAATCTGGATGAGCTGGTTAGCGAAACGTTTCCGTCCACATAAACAGCGTTTTTAATCTTCTCATTCACAGAACAAACATTTTCTCATTCACATGAACATGGAGTTTTCAGAATGTCTGTATGTGTGTGGACGAGCTAAAACCGTGTGTGTGTTCCTCAGAGGTGGCGTTGGCCCGAGTTCCAGCAGAACCGTGAGACAGTCGGAGAGCTGTGGCTCGGCCTTCTGCGCTTCTACACAGAGGAGTTCGACTTTAAAGAGCATGTGATCTCCATCAGGCAGCGTAAACGCCTCACCACCTTCGAGAAACAGTGGACCTCCAAGTGCATCGCCATTGAAGGTATGAGCCTCAGCCTACATCTTTACACTCCTCTGTGCTGTGTAATAGTTTTAGCTTTTGTTTTCTTAAAAAAAAAACATGCATGGCATTGTTTGCATAACTAAGATGCATGAGAAATTGCAAACGTTCTCCAAGAACATTACAACAGGATAATATTTTCATTTTCTTTTAAAATAGATCCCTTTGACTTGAATCACAATCTTGGTGCAGGAGTCTCACGGAAAAGTAAGGACACAGCACAACATGCTACACTGGAAGCTGTACATTTCCATTACTCAACATTATTGCCCTTGAAGAGGCAAACTTCAGGCACCAAACACATCAAAGTTTAAAGCTAACTAATTTTGCTTGTTTTTCTCTCTCTCTCTCTTTCTCTCCCTCTCTTAGTGACAAATTTCATCATGAAGGCATTCATAAATGGCAGGAAGTTGTTCGGAACACCATTTTATCCAAAGCTGGGGATGGAAGCGGTGAGACACACACACACACAGCTAAAACACAAATGCATTAAAATCGAAGATGAAGTATTTCACCAAACCGTGTGTGTGTGTGTGTGTGTCAGGATTACTTCTTCGACTCGAAGGTGCTGACGGATGGCGAGCTCGCTCCGAATGACCGCTGCTGTCGGATCTGTGGGAAAATCGGACATTATATGAAGGACTGCCCAAAGAGACGCAGGTCAGACTCTCCACAATGTGCGCGTGTGTGTGTGTGCATTCTCAGGATGTAGCTAAGTGTGTGTGTGTGTGTGTGTGTGTGTAGAATGAAGAAGAAGGAGAACGATAAAGATGAGGAGGTGCGTGAGGAGGACAGAGAGCCGAGAGAGAGACGATGTTTCCAGTGTGGATACGTCGGACACGTCCGAAGAGAATGTCCTGATTACAGACACATCCGACAGAGAGGAGCTCCTACACAGGGTACACACACACACTGCACCTCTATGTGTTTACATGTTCAGTAGGACATAATGTTAATCTCAGCGAACTAATCCACTCCTAATCCCACTCCAGTTCCTCAGATGGTCCGTGCCATGGTGAGCTCTCAGGCCATCCCCATTCCTCAGAGTGGTACGTCCCAAGATCGACCAGGCCGGACCAGGCAGCAATCAGAATGTGTAAGAACCAATAACTGTCTGTCTGACCTTTTTTTTTTCCCCCTCCAATTCTTATTTGACCAATTCTTTCCTGTCTGTTTGACTGCTTACTTCTTTCCTGTGTCTGTTATTCCGTCTGTCTTTTCTCTCTGTCTTCTCACTGCATGTTAAAGTCTAAATATCTTTATTTCTGTGTCACCAGTCGGACACACGTCAGACTCCTCCGTACTCACCCCAGCCATCTACGTTCATCCAGTCCTCTGTCTCTCCTCAGTCATCTCAGAGCAGCAAGCCTTCACCAAGCTCCTCGTCCTCCGCTCCGTCCAAATCCTCCCATCATCCCTCGCTCGCTCCTTCTGCCACTCCTCCTCAGCAGCAGCAGGTTCATCTGTCTCTCTTTGGTTTCACCCCGTCTCAGTACATGGGCATGCTCTCACCAGGCACCTGGCCCTCTCATCCGCCCTCCCCGGGGGTAAAGTACCCGATGAGGAAGGGGCAGGGAAACGGAGGGACGGGGCACACTCCGAACCCCAGCCCCGTTAACCTCAACGACCCCAGCATCATCTTTGCCCAGCCGGCAGGGCGGGACGGAGGGCCACACTGGCACAATCACCATCTGAACAACCCCGAGGCAATGGTGGCAAATGGCACGGTGGGGAAGTCAGGTATACACTCACACACACAGGAGGGTGAGCACTGCGTTGTGTGTGTGTGTGTGTGTGTGTGTGTACTGGGAGAAATCTGAGTTGCTTTTTTGCGTATGCTGTGGGTATTATGCAGTAAAGTACACAGAGTATATGATTCCAGACACAGGTTCATTCTCTCCTTCAGCAGCCAATCGGAGTGAACCTGAGGCCAGGAACATCTGTGATTGGTTTTTGGGATTATTTTTTATTTTTTTTTTTTTTTTTTTATAAATAATGAAATCAGGTCTGATCTAGAGATGTTGATTTTACAGCTGACTTGATTTATATTTAACACACTATTGTTAGTGTCCACTAGGTCATGTTTTTTGTATATAGAACAATCTATTTGTTTTTTATTTACTTTTTTCCACATTGAGAAATTCAGCTAAAATATTTATTCTGGTAATTTTCTGGACGTCACATGTCTGCAAAGACATGAACAGAAGGTATGAGTGTATTTTAATCAACTCTTGTGGGGTGTGTGTTTGTGTGTAGACATGCTATATTGAGCTCAGGTAAGTTTCACAGGGTGTGATGAATGGGTTGAGCACTCCTGTTTTCTCACGCTAGACTCTTTAGCACGGTGGTTTAAACACAAGGTGTTGAATATTATTTCTTTTCATTCACTTGCCCCCCTCTGAAATATGAGAAGTTGTCAGCCGTGTCCTGGTATTAGACCCATGGTATACCAGATCTGATTGTTTTATTAAAACGTCTGTCTGTCTGTCTCTCAGAAGCAGGTTTCCAGGCTCCGTTTGGTTCTGTAGGTCAGGTTTCCCACACACTGGGCCACACCGGTGCTGGTTCAATATCCGTCTCATCCTCTTGGGGTTTCCGCATGCCGCAGCCGTTATGTGCAGCAGTCCAACAAGCCCTTCATCTCCCAGGGTACGTCCTCCATGCTAGTCATAAATCTCTGGTGCCTTACGTTTTTTTTCTCTAAGCACGTGGAAGAAGGTGAAGATGCGTTTCATCTGAAGAACACTGTTGCATCATGGTGTGGTCAGGAAGGGTGATGGTTAAAGAGAAAAATTAAAAGAATGGCATCATGATGAAGGAGAATTGGATCACATATAAAAGCGTGAATAAATAAATAATACTAAATAAATAATACAAAAATAAATAAGTAAATGATAAAAAATAAAATATACAAAATATAAAAGTAAATACTCTAGCAGACTAGGTTATGAAAAGTTGTGTGTGATTTTATTCTTTATCTGCTGGGTGGTGTCTCTAAGGGAGGTTTTGTGTATAAAGTTGTTGATGTGGTTCTCAGGTGCAGTGGCGAATCAGCACTTCCCCCTGCTGCAGTCCGGACGTCCCGTCAACCTCAGCTTCATCCAGCAGAAGAAATAACGAGCGGTGGCTCTTTTCTTTTCAACCCAATGCCCGAGGTCCTTATGGAACGACAACGAAGAGGGGAAAAAAACAGAATTAAGAAAGTCTAACTTGGCATTTGGTCGCTAGACTTTTTTAAATGAATTTTATCATTTTTTTTGTACAGTTTTTACATTCATTTTTTTGTCTCATCACATTGATTTGTGATAAGAAATGTTAAATATTTTAATGCCCCTATTTTTAAAGGGCTCCCCAAAAAAAAGAAGTGTTTTTATTTGTTGTGTAAAGTACGGATTACAGTTAATCCTGTTTATTTTTATTGTTGTATTCATATTTTTGCTTGCATAAGGACAAAGGCTTTGGATAAGGATTTGTTTAATGAAAAATCAACATACCTGCTCCATAAGATTACTATGTAGTGCCAAAAACAAACAAACAAATGATCTCTTTCCTCAAAACTCTTCAGTAAAAACCAAGAAAACATATGAAAAAGAATAAAAAAACAATTAAGAAAAAAAGACCAAGAATAAAAAAAAAAATAAAGAAAGAAAACGCAAACCAACATGCTGATGTTGTAGTGGTTCTTTATTGTGTATTGAGTTTTATCAAAGTTTAGGTTTACTCTTCGGATTTAAAAGGCAACGAATATAAATCCATAATAGCCGGAAAAAAAATTAAAGCACTGCCTTAAGAAGCGAAGCTGCAGTGGTATCAGGGGGAAGCAGGAGATTGGTGATAATGTCAGTGAGAAAAAGGAAGTGAGCAGCTGCATGGAAATGTAACTAGAACAGGATAAATGTTAGTGTGCCATTATTAATGAATAACAAATAGTAATGTTTGGTAAAGTGCTGTATCAGAGGAATAAAACACAGATCACCTGTCAGTACATGCTGTCACAACAACTCATCTATTCTCTCTCTTTCTCTCTCTCCTCTCTCTTTCTCTTCCCCCACCCTTCTATCTAATTCTCTATCTCTTCCCCACCCCTTCTCCTTTCTATCTCACTTGGGCTGTTAGGATATCACGTACGCACGTCAGGCATCTGCTGTGTTTATTTTCAGGCCCGAGTGTCCTGCCAAATTCATTTCCTTGTTTCAAACGCTTGAATTGTGTGTCTTTATTAAAAAAAGTTATAAAAGAACAAGAGTTGAGGTGACGATGAATCTATGAAAAGCTGCTGTTTTTGTCTCTGATGTCACAGCCTCATCTTTATGCTGTCTTGTCTGGGACAGGTGTGTAGAGGCCATCTGTGTTTCCTAGATGTAATCTGAGAGACGACTTCAATAAGATCTGTACATAGCATCTACAGTCTGTAGTCTGATCCACCTACTGTCTGATTCACATACAGTCTGATCCACTTATAGGCTGATCTATTTACAGTTTGATCACTTGGGGCTATGTTAAAGCCCGGGGTGAAGCTCTGAGCACGGAGGAACACAGGAATGGCGGTGTCACACCCCACTGATTGCAGTTCTGTTAGATCTTTACATGTACAGAGGTGAAGAGTGAAGCCTTTGTTACACAAAGTTACATCATTTCTCTCTCTCATTCTCTCTCCCCTCTGCCTCCTCCCTTTCCTGTTTTTCCTGTATGAACAGGCCTCTGTGCACTCGGCCACTCTGCTTTCTCTCAGCACTCAGCATGCAGTCTGTACTCAGATATCTGGACCTGGGTTCTGTGAGCCTGGCTTTGTTGCTTGGCCTGGTCACTCTGGTCCTGCTTGAGATCTTCAAGTTGATTTCCCCCGAAGAGCCGCTTTCCCCCTGGTCCCACACCGCTGCCTTTTGTGGGAAACCTGATCCAGTTCATAAAGGACCCGGTGAACACCACGAGATCGGTCAGCTTCTGCTTCTTACTTTCTGTTTACTTTATTGCTTATGATTCCTGAAATAATTTTTTTGGCAGGGTTTCCATTCTTTCCTTGTGTCTGTGTGAATGTGTTGAACAATAACAGGGTTGTGTAACAAAGACACTCTTGCCCAGACCATATATCTGCACTTCCTCTTTCAATCATGTTTACACTTGTTGTAAAGTCTATATGTAGAGTGTTCTCCACAGTTTGTAGTGGAACTGCTCTGGATGTGATTTTATTTCATGAACCAACACAACACAGTTTTAGGGGTTTTAATTTTAGCTCTCTCTAGTGAGCAAAATGACTTAATTACATAAAAACTATATATTATTTCATAAATATTCACCCTCTTTAGTGTGGAAACTTTTTAATGGAGGTGACCTGTGTGCCATTAAAGTGTCACATGACCTCAGTAAAAAACACCTTGAAGTGTCTCACTGCATCATTCCAACCTGTTAGGGATCAAAACAAGTCTGGGAAAAAGTTCTGGGTTTTGCTTCTAAAAAACATCTGAAGGATTTCAAACTTTTGCAGTGTTATATGTAGCAGAAACCTTTATCCACACGGTGAAGCGTGGTGATGGTGGTAGTGCTATCCTGGAAACTGGTCATTGTGGAGTCCCTACTGAATAATCAAAAAAGATTTGGCTCTAAAAGTTTGAACATCCCACAGAGTTCAACATGACCTTGTGGTTTCAGTGACATTAATGTGACTCTCTGCCCTGCAGACGTTGCAGTATGGTGAGCTGTGCTCCGTGTATGTGGGCCGGAGGCCGATGATCGTGCTGAATACCTACGAGGTGGTGAAGGAGGCACTGGTTCAGAAAGGCAGTGTGTACTCCGGGAGGCCCTACATGCCTTTAATAGAGTGGATCACCAATGGTTACGGTCAGTACTGCTGGAGTGCTGATTTATTTATTTTCAGCACTGTAGCAATTTATTTTATCTTTTATAACAAAAACAGTACTAAAAATAATTAATAATTAGTAACCAAACTAATTATAAAACTCCATTTGTATGACTAACTTCATTAAGTAAATAAATAAATAAAAGAATAACTTCATTTTGTAAAATGAATATAAATGACTATTTTTATTATTCAACATATTTTATTTTTAACATTTGACTTAACACAGGATTTTAATGCATTTAATTTTTTGTTAAATATATTTTTTATTTTTTAATGTATTCATTTTCACTTTTTATACATTATTTCTTTTTTGATTTTTTTTTACTATTATTATTATCATTATTATGATTTTTTTAAAATTATTTACTAAATAATAGTTTTTTTAATTACATGTAGCTTTTGTGTTTCCAATAATCCTGGATTCACATATACTGTAAAATAAACACATAATAATAATAATAATAACTTCTATCTGTCTGTCTCAGGTATTGTTGCAGTCACATATGGCCATGCATGGAAGCAGCAGCGGCGTTTTGCTCTCCATACATTACGTAACTTCGGTCTGGGGAAGAAGACGGTGGAGGAGCGAGTGGCCGAGGAAGCGCACTGTCTCATTACAGAGATGCTCAAACATGAAGGTCAGTCACTAAACCCAGAACTGATCAGATTCACTCACACAGATTAAACACTGTGTATCCTTAATGTTCGGGTGTTGGATTAATTCCTTGTTAAATCCATTCCCCTGCACCATACTCCACTTTTTCTCTTTCTTCCTCAGGGAAAGTCTTTAACCCCATGCACCCCATCATGAACGCCGTCTCCAACATCATCTGCTCCATCGTCTTCGGAGATCGCTTCGACTACGACAACAAGTGCTTCGCTAAACTCCTGGAAATCCTGAACGAAAACATTCGGCTCTCTGGCTCATCTGTGGGACTGGTAACGTTAACGAGCAGTAATGAGATCTGGCTTGTGTTTGGTCAGAATTCAGGTGTAGTTTGTTAATAAATTAGAATAGTAATCAGTGTTAAATCCTCATGCTACAAGAGGAATAAGAGAAGTAGTTAGACAAACTTCATAACCTTTATTATCTATAGACATCATCAGAAATTATATTTTTATAAAGTAGAATTATTTTAACTCTCAGTTTTCTATCTGTAGATCTTCAACTTGATCCCTTTTATAAAATATTTGCCCGGCCCACACCAGAAGATCCGTCGGAATGCCAACGCTTTAATAGCGTTTATCCGTGAGGTGATGGAGGAGCACAGAGAGAAGCTGGACAAGGAGAACCTGCACGACTTCATTGATGCTTACCTTGTGGAGATAAGCAAGGTGAGAAGCTCAGCTGTCAGCCGATAACCTGCAGCCATCGCCCACAATTCAGAGTTAATCACTGGAATGGAGTTACACATATGGGCGGAGTTTGCTTTAAACGGGGCGTGTCTCAGGTTTATTCTATTCTGATCTTCCTGGGTTTTTTTGAGCAGCAAGAGTCAAAAGGAGATTCGACGTTTCATGAGGAGAACCTGCTGATGTCCACTGCTGATCTCTTCCTGGCAGGAACAGAGACCACAACCACCACTCTCAGATGGGGTCTGATTTTCATGATGAACTATCCAGAGGTACAAGGTACCGTAACTGCCACTGACATGGAAACCACATAGTCCTGTGTTTAAACTTCATCTGATAAATACACAACACCTTTAAAACACTGACACAGAACTCAGTCTGAGGAGAATGAAGACAGTGAGTAAAGCTGTGCTGTTTTGTGACCTCAGAACGCTGTCATGAGGAGATTGTCCGTGTGCTTGGGTATGATCGCTCTCCCAGCATGGAAGACCGCACCAGGCTGCCGTACACTCAGGCCACCGTACACGAGATCCAGCGCTTCGGGAACATCGTTCCACTCAGCGTGATTCACCAAACTACAGAGGAGTCACAGCTTCGAGGATACACCATCCCCAAGGTACAAGCTGTGGAGGCGTCCTCACAAATGATCACGGATTATTCACGATATTATGACTACAGTCAGTGATCATTCGTTTAGTGAATGAAAATATCTCCTCAGAGCGTCATCTTCTGGAAAAATCTGTTATTTCAGTTAGGTTTATTACTTTAGTTTATTGATCCATTTCATGTTGCAGAATGTTCATGAAAAACAGGTTCCTTCCGGTTCTCACTTAAGTTATAGCAGCTACATTACAACAGCACACCGAAATCAGCTTGTGTTACTGAGAAACTGCAAAGACGTGTAAACTCCTCTTTAATGAAGATGTCAGAAAACTTCAAGTTGCAGCTTCACCTCTGTCTGATACATAGTGCTGACCGTGGAGACTCCTTCCACGTGTCTTCTTAAAGAAGACCTGTTTTTAATCTGTTTATTATCAGGGGAGTGTGTGCTGTACACGTCCCTGTGAACGAGCTGTTATTATGGAAACGATAAGGTATGCATTAATATAAACCTATGCTACAGTCAGAGCTGCTGTTAAAGGGAATTAATCAACACCTGACCAACAATCAGTGCAGAACTCGGCAGCTCCATGGGGATGAATGGAAAGAATAATTTGTGTTTCTGTGGCAGGGAACCGAGATTGCACCCAATTTAATGGCCATAATGCAGGATAAGGAGCACTGGAAACACCCGGATACCTTTAACCCCGAGAACTTCCTGGACGAGAACGGCCAGTTCTGCAAAAAGGAATTCTTCCTGCCGTTTTCTCTGGGTGAGAATTTTGCGTTTGATTGAACGGTTGCTTTACTGTGAATTTATGATGGATGTGTGTACTATTATAATAATGTGTGTGTGTGTGTGCGCGCTGTAGGTCCGAGGGTGTGTCTCGGCGAGTCCCTGGCAAGGACAGAGCTCTTCATCTTCCTCACGTCTCTCCTACAGAGGTTGCAGTTCTCCTGGCCACCCAATGCTCCGCCCATCGACATGGACGGCATTATGGGCGTGGTCAGGATGCCCTACAACTTCCACATGATCTGCCGCAGTCGGGAGCGTTCTACTCCGAGCTCACCTGTAACAGTGATGTGAAAAGCTACAACTAGCTTTTATATCTTTAATAACAGCCAGAACTGAACAAAGGTTCATATAATTTAGTATTAAATATCTCATTTGGAGACTGCAGTTTTTTGTAGCTGCGCTTTCACTTTACGCTTCCATGCTTTCCGGTTCCTCTCGAGGTTTCCGTCTTGTATCATCTCACAGAGTTTTTCCTCACTGCTCTCATCTCTGGATTTTCATCATGAACCAAAATTAAAAAAAGCTGATTTGTGACTGTGTCGTTGGTGCTAATAAACATGGAGTAAGTGAGTGAGTGAATGAATGACACAGACACTCAGATCCAGGTTTTTTATTTTTAAAACACAATCATTACTACTCGAAGAAAAAAGTTATTTTTCACTACACCATTCACATGAGAAGGAAATTGTATATAAGCTCCATTATTTTATATTAGAGTTTTAATGTTTAAAAAAACAAATACAAATGATATAAATATACATCTCTAACCATATCTCTATGTAAATGTCTTGAATCTTGACTGCAAAGTATTTTTACAGTCTACTAAGATGTGTTTTTTGTGGACATTCCACATCATTAACTGTAAATATAAGTGGATAAAACATGTTTGTTAATAAATAAAATTTTGTAGCTACTGGTAATTTGCTCTAAAATAAGAGGAATAACACATTTGGGGACTGTTAGAGTAAAACAATCAACTTCAGCATATGAAGAGTAACTCTGCTTCATCACACCACTGTGTCACGGATTATTTTCCTCTAACAGCATGACACGGTGTGTTTTATCACTTACATAGTAAAAGGAGTTGTCCTATTACTCCTGCTAACAAAGTGAGGATTTGCTGTAAAATCATTGGTGTAAGAGGAGTTAAATCATCCATCAGCTAGCTATTTTTGGGAGCAGGTAAGAGGTGTGTTTGAACACCAGTCCCTTTCAGATACACGACCTGAGGCAGGGAGAGGAGCAGGTGTCGGACGGACGGATGATCCTTAAGCAGCTCGGAGTCAAAGAGGAGAGGACAGGACCTGCGAGCTTCGTTCAGACTGATACCATTCGGCCGCTGAGCCAAAACTTCTCTCAGGGAATTAATTAGGCACTGCAATTTTGGATTCTGAGGCGGAGCTACAGGTAAAGGTTAATTAATTAGGAGTGATTCTTTTATTAATTTTGATTCATTATGATTCATTCTGTGAGTCATTCTGATTCATTAGGAGTTATTCCTTTTGTGCTGATACATGAAATGTATTACAGTAGTAATAGTAAATTTTGTGCTTATACATTAAAAATGATTCATTAATTCTGACTCATTACAAGTGACTCTTTCAGCCATTCTGATTCATTACAAATGATTCTTCCAGTCTCTTCTTCTTCTGTCGGCTTTTCCCTTCAGGGGTCGCCACAGCGAATCATCTCTCTCCACCTATCCCTATCTTCTGCATCCTCAACACTTGCACCCACTAGCTTCATATCCTCATTAATTCCATCCATATACCTCCTCTTTGGCCTTCCTCTTTGCCTCCTGCCTGGCAGCTCCATGTCCAACATTCTCCTACCAATATACTCACTCTCCCTCCTCTGAACATGTCCAAACCATCTTAATCTGGCCTCCCTAACTTTGTCCCCCAAACGTCCAACATGAGCTGTTCCTCTGATGTACTCATTCCTAATCCTGTCCAATCTTGTCACTCCCAAAGAGAACCTCAACATCTTCAGCTCTGCTACCTCTAGCTCTGTCTCCTGTCTCTTCCTCAGTGACACTGTCTCTAACCTGCCTGCACTCGCTTCTTTACCTCTTTCCCACACTCTCCATTACTCTGGACTGTTGACCCCAAGTACTTAAACTCCTGTACCTTCTTCACCTCTTCACCCTGTAATCTTACTGTTCCACTTCCCTCCCTTTCATTCACACACATGTACTCAGTCTTACTACGACTGACTTTCATTCCTCTTCTCTCCAGCGCAAACCTCCATCTCTCCAGGTTTTCCTCCACCTGCTCCCTGCTCTCACTACAGATCACAATGTCATCTGCAAACATCATTGTCCAAGGAGACTCCTGTCTGACCTCCTCTGACAACTGGTCCATCACTATAGCAAACAGGAAGAGGCTCAGAGCCGATCCCTGATGCAGTCCCACCTCCACTTTGAACTCCTCTGTCTGACCTACAGAACACCTCACCACTGTCCTGCTCCTCTCATACATGTCCTGCACCACTCTGACATACTTCTCTGCTACTCCTGACTTCCTCACACAGTACCACAGCTCTTCTCTTGGCACCCTGTCATACGCTTTCTCCAAGTCTACAGACACACTGTGCAACTCCCTCTGACCATCCCTATACTTCTCCATCAAAATTCTCAGAGCAAAAATTGCATCTGTTGTGCTCTTTCTGGGCATGAAGCTATACTGCTGCTCACAAATTTCCACTACCTTCCTTAACCTAGCTTCCACTACTCTCTCCCATAGCTTCATTGTATGGTTCATCAACTTTATCCCCCTATAGTTGCTGCAACTCTGCACGTCACCCTTATTCTTAAAGATCGGCACTAACACACTTCTCCATTCCTCAGGCATCCTCTCACTCTCTAAAACCCTGTTGAACAAACTAGTTAAAAATTCCACTGCTGCCTCTCCTAGACACTTCCAGACCTCCACCGGGATGTCATCATGACCAACTGCCTTTCCACTTTTCATCCTCTTCAAAGCCTTCCTGACTTCATCCTTTCTAATCTTATCTACTTTCTGTTCCACAGAGTTCACCCCTTCTACTCTTTTTTCCCTCTCATTTTCCTCATTCATCAGCTCCTGAAAGTACTCCTTCCATCTCCTCTGTACACTCTCCTCACTTGTGAGCACCCTTTCCATCTCTATCCTTAATAACTCTAACTTGCTGCACATCCTTCCCATCTCGATCCCTCTGCCTAGCTAACCTGTACAAGTCCTTCTGTCCTTCTCTAGTGTCTAACCTAGTGTACAACTCATCATATGCCTTCTGTTTGGCTTTAGACACCACCCTCTTCACTCTGCACTGTAACTCCTTGTATTCCTGTCTATTCTCTTCAGTCCTGTCCATGTCCCACTTCTGCTTGGCTAACCTCTTCCTCTGGATACTATCCTGAACTTCCTCATTCCACCACCAAGTCTCCTTATCTTCTTTCCTCCTTCCAGATGACACACCCAGCACCTTTCTCCCTGTCTCCCTGATCACTTCTGCTGTAGTTTCCCAGTCATCTGCAGCACTACCTGACCACCCAGAGCCTGCCCCAACTTCTGTCTAAATTCCTCACAACATTCCTCCTTTTTCAACTTCCGCCTCTTGGTTTTCTTCGCTATCTTTGACCTCTTCTTCTTACAGACCATCAAAGTCATCCTACACACCACCATCCTATGCTGTGTGGCTACACTCTCTCCCACTACCACTTTACAGTCACTAATCTCTTTCAGATTGTCTCTTCTACATAGGATGTAGTCTACCTGTGTTCTCCTACCTCCACTCTTGTAAGTCACTCTATGCTCCTCCCTCTTCTGAAAATAAGTGTTAACCACAGCCATGTCCATCCTCTTAGTAAAGTCCACTACCATCTGTCCTTCTAGGTTCCTTTCCTTAACTCCAAACTTGCCCATCACCTCCTCATCACCTCTGTTCCCCTCGCCAACATGTCCATTAAAATCCACTCCTATCACCACTCTCTCACCCGTGGGAATACTCTCCATCACCTCATCTAATTCACTCCAGAATCTCTCTTTCTCCTCTAACTCACAACCTACCTGTGGGGCATAACCACTAACAACATTCAACATCACCCCTTCAATCTCTAACTTCAGACTCATCACCCTGTCTGACACACTCTTCACCTCCAGAACATTCCTCACAAACTCCTGCTTCAGGACCACACCTACCCAATTTCTCTTACTATCCACACCATAATAAAACAGCTTGAATCCTGCTCCTATACTACGAGCCTTGCTACCCTTCCACCTGGTCTCCTGTACACACAGTATATCCACCTTCCTTCTCTCCATCATATCAGCCAGCTCTCTACCTTTCCCTGTCATAGTACCAACATTCAGAGTTCCTATTCTCAGTCCTACACTCTTACCTTTCCTCTTCTCTCTCTGTCTGTGCACTCTCCTCCCTCCTCTACTTCTTCGACCAACAGTAGCCCAATTTCCACCGGCACCCTGTAGGTGGAAGGCCGATGGCGGTCGTTGTTAACCCGGGCCTCGACCGATCCGGTATGAAATTCAGAGTACTGACGATTCACATGGTTAAATTTGCCAATGTTTTACGCCGGATGCCCTTCCTGGCGCAAACCTCTCTATTTATACGGGCTTGGGACCGGCACAGAAGTCACTGGACTGTGACCCCCATGGCTAGATTCAAATGATTCTTCCAGTCTGTGATTTGTTTATTCTAATTCATTAGAATCACTCGTTATGAAGCAGAATGAATCGATCCCTCTCAATTCTGACTCATTAGGAGTGTTCATTTTATTCACTCGGATTTACTTGGAGTGATACTTTCATTCGTTTATTCTGATTCTTTAGTAATGATTCTTTAGTTAAACTAAGAGTTAAACACAAACACAGAATTTTTGTTTTTATTGTAAGTTTATAAATTAGGTTTTAAAGTAATTTATAAAAGATTATAAAATAATTGTTTTTACCGGCTGTATTGTGTGATGTATTAGTAAAATAATGAGAATAAACTTTAAAAACTTTATTAAACCAATCTTTACTTACTCTTAAAGTCTGCGGGTAAGTGAGTGACAGCAGCTTCTTTATAGGATCTGTCCTGAAGCATTTTACCGGCTCTGCTTGTTTTCCCGGTCATTACAGCTGAGTGATACACACAAACACACAAAATTAATATCAATAAGCAAGTATCAGGTGTTTATCATCTGAAAATCCGCAGAAAATCTCTAAACCGCACTCACCTCACCGTGATTAATCGATTACCTGCGATGTAAACTCCCCAGATTTCACTTCACTTCCGTTTCAGAGGAAAGCGCTTGCTTCTGTTAAACAGAAGAATGCAGGCTCCGCCCCCAAACGCGCGGGTTCGTCAGCCGTGATCACGTGCTCACAGGTAAACGTGGCTGTGTTTCAAATCCCAGCTGCCTTGTGTTTACTTGAGAAGATAGTGTTAAATTACATAAAGAATAAACCAGTGCGCGTCGCGCTGCTGTAGGAAACTAATCATCGTGAAGTGGAGACAATCTCACAACACCACAGCAGTTCATCAGTAATTACAGCTTCTCGTTTATTAAATGGTAATACACTACACATTTGTATTTATGTATTTATAATTACGTTTTTGTTTTTTTGTTTTTTAAAGTTTTCAAGCTGTTTAAATAGTTTCAGCCTAATAAAGCTCAATATGAGGTTTAAACAATAAATCCTCAATTTAAGCCTAATACTAACAAAATTCAGCCTCAGTCTAAGAATGGAATAATAATAAAAAAAAGCTGCGTAAACTTTATAGAAATGTAATGTATTTGAGAGGAGAGGTGATTTACTGCACGTACTGTTAGCCCATTAAGACGCAGAATTGTTAGCTCGTGTGTAAGCAGTGTGATTAAAGTTCTGCGCATTGTGAATGAGACCGGTCCGTCATACGGTACATCCTTTTTTAAGTCTGTGAAAGAACCCTGAGTGTGTCTCACAGCCGCTAGATGGCGGAATGACCTCAGAAACTCAGGATTGACTCGTCTTTCACATCGTCTTTGATCTAAAATGGTTAAAGTGTAAAAATACACAAACGGAGTAAAATAATACAACGTGTGTAAAAGTGAGGAGAAATGTTTGTGCGTGAGTGTGTGTGTGTGTATTGAAGGAGTCTCCAGTGTCAGCGCTGTGTATGAAGTTAGAGGTGAAGCTAGAACTTTTCCCACTTCTTCGCGGTTTCTCTGTATGTCACATGACGTGCTGTGTGTTTTTGTCTTATGTATTTCTGAAGTTCTTCTGGTGATGGAGCAGATGTTTATAGCAGCTATGTCATAAGTGACAGCTGGAACTAACCTACAACATTAAATGTAGCTCTAAATGGATAAAAAATACTACATTGCTGTTTAGTAAATACACATGGTTAAAGCTATTATTAAAGCTACTGTTTCAGATACAGTGTAAAATTTTTTTTTTTCTTCTTCTTCTTCTTCTTCTTCTTTCGGCTTTTCCCTTCAGGGGTCGCCACAGTGAATCATCTCTCTACACCTATCCCTATCTTCTGCATCCTCAACACTTGCACCCACTAGCTTCATATCCTCATTAATTCCATCCATATACCTCCTCTTTGGCCTTCCTCTTTGCCTCCTGCCTGGCAGCTCCATGTCCAACATTCTCCTACCAATATACTCACTCTCCCTCCTCTGAACATGTCCAAACCATCTTAATCTGGCCTCCCTAACTTTGTCCCCCAAACGTCCAACATGAGCTGTCCCTCTGATGTACTTGTTCCTAATCCTGTCCAACCTTGTCACTCCCAAAGAGAACCTCAACATCTTCAGCTCTGCTACCTCTAGCTCTGACTCCTGTCTCAGGAGTGTCCCTGTTCCTCAGTGACACTGTCTCTAAACCATACAGCATGGCCGGTCTCACCACTGTCCTGTACACCTTCCCCTTGATTCTCGCTGATATTTTCCGATCACACAGAACTCCTGACACCTTTCTCCACCCATTCCAACCTGCCTGCACTCGCTTCTTTACCTCTTTCCCACACTCTCCATTACTCTGGACTGTTGACCCCAAGTACTTAAACTCCTGTACCTTCTTCACCTCTTCACCCTGTAATCTTACTGTTCCACTTCCCTCCATTTCATTCATACACACATGTACTCAGTCTTACTACAACTGACTTTCATTCCTCTTCTCTCCAGCGCAAACCTCCACCTCTCCAGGTTTTCCTCCACCTGCTCCCTGCTCTCACTACAGATCACAATGTCGTCTGCAAACATCATTGTCCAAGGAGACTCCTGTCTGACCTCCTCTGACAACTGGTCCATCGCTATAGCAAACAGGAAGGGGCTCAAACCTGATCCCTGATGCAGTCCCACCTCCACTTTGAACTCCTCTGTCTGACCTACAGCACACCTCACCACTGTCCTGCTCCTCTCATACATGTCCTGCACCACTCTGACATACTTCTCTGCTACTCCTGACTTCATCATACAGTACCACAGCTCTTCTCTTGGCACCCTGTCATACGCTTTCTCCAAGTCTACAAACACACAGTGCAACTCCCTCTGACCATCCCTATACTTCTCCATCAAAATTCTCAGAGCAAAAATTGCATCTGTTGTGCTCTTTCTGGGCATGAAGCCCTACTGCTGCTCACAAATTTTCACTACCTTCCTTAACCTAGCTTCCACTACTCTCTCCCATAGCTTCATTGTATGGCTCATCAACTTTATCCCCCTATAATTTCTGTCACCCTTATTCTTAAGGATCGGCACTAATACACTTCTTCTCCATTCCTCAGGCATCTTCTCACTCTCTAAAACCCTGTTAAACAAATTAGTTAAAATTCCACTGTTGCCTGTCCCAGACACTTCCAGACCTCCACCGGGATGTCGTCAGGACCAACTGCCTTTCCACTTTTCATCCTCTATAAAGCCTTCCTGACTTCATCCTTTCTAATCTTATCTACTTTCTGTTCCACAGAGTTCACCCTTTCTACTCTTTTTCCCTCTCATTTTCCTCATTCATCAGCTCTTCAAAGAACTCCTTCCATCTCGTCTGTACACTCTCCTCACTTGTGAGCACCCTTTCCATCTCTATCCTTAATAACTCTAACTTGCTGCACATCCTTCCCATCTTGATCCCTCTGCCTAGCTAACCTGTACAAGTCCTTCTGTCCTTCTCTAGTGTCTAACCTAGTGTACAACTCATCATATGCCTTCTGCTTGGTCTTAGACACCTCCCTCTTCACTCTGCGCTGTGACTCCTTGTATTCCTGTCTATTCTCTTCAGTCCTGTCCATGTCCCACTTCTTCTTGGCTAACCTCTTCCTCTGGATACTATCCTGAACTTCCTCATTCCACCACCAAGTCTCCTTATCTTCTTTCCTCCTTCCAGATGACACACCCAGCACCTTTCTCCCTGTCTCCCTGATCACTTCTGCTGTAGTTTCCCAGTCATCTGGCAGCACTACCTGACCACCCAGAGCCTGCCTCAACTTCTGTCTAAATTCCGCACAACATTCCTCCTTTTTCAGCTTCCACCACTTAGTTTTCTTCTCTATCTTTGACCTCTTCTTCTTACAGACCATCAAAGTCATCCTACACACCACCGTCCTATGCTGTCTGGCTACACTCTCTCCCACTACACTTTACAGTCACTAATCTCTTTCAGATTGCTTCTTCTACATAGGATGTAGTCTACCTGTGTGCTCCTACCACCACTTTTGTAAGTCACTCTATGCTCCTCCCTCTTCTGAAAATAAGTGTTAACCACAGCCATGTCCATCCTCTTAGCAAAGTTCACTACCATCTGTCCTTCAAGGTTCCTTTCCTTAACTCCAAACTTGCCCATCACCTCCTCATCACCTGTGTTCCCCTCACCAATATGTCCATTAAAATCCGCGCCTATCACCATTTTCTCACCCGTGGGAATACTCTCCATCACCTCACCTAATTCACTCCAGAATCTCTCTTTCTCCTCTAACTCATAACCTACCTGTGGGGCATAACCACTATCAACATTCAACATCACCCCTTCAATCTCTAACTTCAGAGTCACAGAAGTCATTGGACTGTGACCTCCATGGTTAGATTAGTGTAAAATGTTCATCTTTAGTAAATAATGAAGTAAATATCACACGGTTGTGGCGGGAGCAAGGGCAAGGATAAAGGGGTTGGGAAAGCTGTTAGGGCAAATTACACTGAAAGATTTAGAAAAACAGCTTTCACACTATCTGAATATGCCACCCTAGGAATTTCACCCAACATGCACATGTTCGAATCACCGATATTGGTCAGAGACACTGGCCACCATCCAAAAATAGGTTGTTTATCGACAATTCTTTAATAAAAGCAGCATTTAAATAAATACAGTTGCATTTGTTTCTTTTCAGTAGACCACAAAGGGTCAAAGCCAGTCAAAGCAGGGAACTGGAGTCAACAAGAGAGGCAGGCTAACCTCTCCACAAACTTACCTTCCTTGCACACATATACACACACACACAGTGAGAAAGATACCACCACCAAGGAAGGACCAGTCCTCTACCCCTGGTGCCCAGGCCCTGCCAAGACAAAGTAGATACACATCAAAAGATAGAACAATGAAGTAACCTTTAGCTGGGTTTATCAGGCTCAGTTAACCAAACAAAACAACAATTTAAAGCAAATACAAGGTAAAGACAGTAATAAATCAACATAAAGAAAAAAATACAAACTAACAAACCAACTCGAATCATCCACAAGGAACCCGAGCATCAAACAAAAATGCAAAGAAAAAATAATACAACCCACAAAAGAAAATACAAAATTAAAGGTTTCAAACCTCCAAAACAATTCAATAAATCAAAATATGTTCAACCAAAACTAAACAAAATTAAACACAAAAATACAAAAAGAATATCCACAAGTAAACTAAAAAGTTAGTTGAAGCCCCATATTGGAAACAGAACCACAGAGGACTAGAGTACAATTATAGGCCTTCATGGGAAACCAATCGTCGAATATATTAAAAGGAAGCTTTCCATAGCGAATTAAAGCAGGAAAATCCCAACCCAGTGGCTGCATCAGGCTCTCAGGACAAAAAACAAAAAAAGGAATCCATAGAGTTCTGCTCTGATGTCCACATCCGGTTCATAAAATAATGACAATGACCCCGTAAGCAAAAGTTAAAGCCGGAAGTAGCAATCAAAAGTGAAAGCACATTCCGAAATCACAGTCTCTTACTGCCCTAGGTATCCATGTTCAGTTCCTACGACAATGACAACAGAGTGTTAATGATGCAGCGATCTACTACAAGTGACGTATCCCAGCTGGCACACTTTTTTTTGTACGCTACGGAGTGCCACTGATTGGCTGAAACACCAATCAATTAACCATAGCATATTTACATTAAAAAAATTATTTCATGTAATAAAAAAACGTTTAATATTGGCTAATTGCTGTCATCTTTATTTCTGATCAAATGAGGGAATGAGGGAATGAGGGAATAAGGAAATGAGGGACTGGGGAGTAAGGGGTGAGGGAATGAAGGAGTGAGGGAGTGAAAGAGGGAGTGAAGGAGTGAGGGAGTGAAGGAGTGAAGGAGTAAGGGAGTGAAAGAGTGAGGGAGTGAGGGAGTGAGGGAGTGAAGGAGTGAAAGAGTGAAAGAGTGAAAGAGTGAGGGAGTGAAGGAGTGAAGGAGTGAAGGAGTGAAAGAGTGAGGGAGTGAAGGAGTAAGGGAGTGAGGGAGTGAAAGAGTGAGGGAGTGAAGGAGTGAGGGAGTGAAGGAGTAAGGGAGTGAGGGAGTGAAAGAGTGAGGGAGTGAAGGAGTGAGGGAGTGAAGGAGTGGAAGAGTGAGGGTGTGAGGGAGTGAAGGAGTGAGAGAGTGAGGGAGTGAAGGAGTAAGGGAGTGAAGGAGTGAAAGAGTGAGGGAGTGAAGGAGTAAGGGAGTGAAAGAGTGAAATAGTGAGGGAGTGAAAGAATGAAATAGTGAGGGAGTGAAGGAGTGAATGAGTGAGGGAGTAAAGGAGTGAAGGAGTGAAAGAGTGATGGAGTGAAGGAGTAAGGGAGTGAAGGAGTGAAAGAGTGAAAGAGTGAGGGAGCGAGGGAGTGAAAGAGTGAGGGAGTGAAAGAGTGAGGGAGTGAATGAGTGAGGGAGTGAGGGAGTGAAAGAGTGAAAGAGTGAGGGAGTGAGGGAGTGAGGGAGTGAAGGAGTGAAGGAGTGAGGGAGTGAGGGAGTGAAGGAGTAAGGGAGTGAAGGAGTGAAAGAGTGAGGGAGTGAAGGAGTAAGGGAGTGAGGGAGTAAGGGAGTGAAAGGGTGAGGAAGTGAATGAATGAATGAGTGAGGGAGTGAGGGAGTAAGGGAGTGAATGAGTGAGGGAGTGAAGGAGTAATGGAGTAAGGGAGTGAAGGAGTGAAAGAGTGAGGGGGTGAAAGAGTGAGGGGGTGAAAGAGTGAGGGGGTGAATGAATGAGGGAGTGAAGGAGTAAGGGAGTGAAGGAGTGATGGAGTGAGGGAGTAAGGGAGTGAAGGAGTGAGGGAGTGAAGGAGTAAGGGAGTGAAGGAGTGAAAGAGTGAGGGAGTAAAGGAGTGAAGGAGTGAGGGAGTAAGGGAGTGAGGGAGTGAAGGAGTGAGGGAGTGAGGGAGTGAAGGAGTAAGGGAGTGAAGGAGTGAAAGAGTGAGGGAGTGAAGGAGTAAGGGTGTGAAGGAGTGAAGGAGTGAGGGAGTGAAGGAGTGAATGAGTAAGGGAGTGAGGGAGTGAAGGAGTGAAAGAGTGAGGGGGTGAAGGGGTGAAAGAGTGAGGGAGTGAAGGAGTAAGGGAGTGAAGGAGTGAAAGAGTGAGGGAGTGAGGGAGTAAGGGAGTGAAGGAGTGAGGGAGTGAAGGAGTGAATGAGTGAGGGAGTAAGGGAGTGAAGGTGTGAATGAGTGAGGGAGTGAGGGAGTAAGGGAGTGAAGGAGTGAAAGAGTGATGGGGTGAAGGAGTAAGGGAGTGAAGGAGTGAAAGAGTGAGGGAGTGAAGGAGTAAGGGTGTGAAGGAGTAAGAGAGTGAGGGAGTGAGGAAGTGAGGGAGTGAAGGAGTGAAGGAGTGCGGGAGTAAGGGAGTGAATGAGTGAATGAGTGAGGGAGTGAAGGAGTGAGGGAGTGAGGGAGTGAAGGAATAAGGGAGTGAAGGAGTGAAAGAGTGAGAGAGTGAGAGAGTGAAGGAGTGAATGAGTGAGGGAGTGAGGGAGTGAGGGAGTGAAGGAGTGAATGAGTGAGGGAGTGAAGGAGTGCAGGAGTAAGGGAGCTCCTGTACAGCTGTTCCTCAGTGACTCTGCAGGAGATCTTCTCATGTTAATGAAAATTAGCATTTCAGATAAAGGTCAGTCCTCCATGAGGGAGATTTATGATAAGATGATGGAGAGATAAAGAGGATGGAGGAGGACATCAGCAGCTCAGCGCAACTTCCTGCTGATTCACTGCAAATCTTTAACCTTGCAGTAGACACGTGTGACAGTTGGATGAAGCACACCATCATCGCTCACAGCTGGAGGAATGACAACATCAGCTGCATCACCTCACTGTTCAGTGATCTTTCACACCAGCATCCAAAACTCTCTGGGCAATTTGGATTGTTTTAGTCTTTAGATAGGTAACATGCTAATTCATTAGCAGAGTAACATAACAAGCTAGCATAACAACAAAGATCAGCTGCCATGCGCTCATCGTGTAGTAAAATAAAAACACACAAATTCTTAAAATATAAAACATATTTACTCTGTTTTACTCTTTATTACTGTTGAAGATTTTTCATTTGTCTAATGGAAAGGAAATTGTCAGGGGTTTAAAAGAAAATATGTCAGATTTGAAAGCCCTGTGCACGTGTGTGTGTGTGTGTGTGTGTGTGTGTGTGTGTGTGTGTGTGTGTGTGTGTGTGTGTGAAAATGCCTTTCAGACAATAAAGCGAGAGACGGTGTGAGGACGCAGGAGGGCCGGTAGAAAAAATGTTCAAGAATAAAAGAAGAGTGACAGCTAAAAGTGTGAAAGGAAAGGGTTTGGTTTTGTGTGTGTGTGTGTGTGTGTGTGTGTGTGTGTGTGTGTGTGTGTGTGTGTGTAGAGCTGCACAAGAGCCAGATAAATGTCACAGAGACTGACAAGGTGATGAATCACCACTTTAATTCTCTTTTCTTATTTTATCAAATGACCGTCGACTGATCATCTCTATCATTCTCTTTAGAACACACACACACACACACATACATACACAGGTACAGATGGTTTCCCATCTATGGCTTTCTTTATTCAACCATCCATTGTGTTTCTGTGACTCACACACTCTCAGGATTTAATGTTAGTGTGTGTGTGTGTGTGTGTGTGTGTGTTTTTAACACAAATCCTTCATTACTCATACACAACACTCACCCAAGACACAGACAGAGAGAGAGACAGACAGAGAGACAGACAGAGACACAGAGGCAGATAGAGAGAAAAGCAGAGAGACAGACAGAGACAGGCAGAGAGACAGACAGAGAGGTGATGGCTGTAGGAGGTTGTGAATCAGGCTTGAACCTGACAGATGAGGGATATAGAAGCTCTTGACAAACACATTTACCCCTAAGCAAGACTAAACCCCCTGAGCTGATAACACTGGGGTGTGGGGGCGGGGGGAGAGAGAGAAAGAGAGAGTGTGTGTGTGATTTATTTATTGATTTAAAAAAAAAAAAAAGTCTAGTTATTATTTTCAGGTGTTTTGTTTTTCTTTCAAAAAAATGTTTATCTTTTTAGTTTTTATTTTACCCTTTTCTTACACATCAGTTTATCATCACACATGATCACATGACTCCTGTGAGGTGTTTATCCTTCTGAAAACACACACTGCTCTCTGTCCTCAAGCTCGTATTTGGAAACGAGAGAGAAAATGTCGGTGTTTGTGGTAATAATGATAACCGTGTTCTACTATATCACATTGTTTTCGGGAACAGTGACAGGAATATGAGCATCTTGCCCTCTGCTCTCCTCTTCTTGCCCTCCTCTCACCATCCTCTTGCTCATTTTATCCCGTTCTTACATCAGTATAAACATGCAGGATGAAAGTGAGCAAAAAGTCTTCATAAGCCATCATAAGCACGTGAAGGACGTTATCGGTGCATCAGGCGTGAGATAAACCAATCTGATTGGTCACTCCGTATCGTGTCCTTTTTATCCCAGCATGAATCTCCAACATCTCGAGATGTGTTTGACCTTCAAGAAACAAAGGGCAAGTAAAAGAAAATGAAGGGCTTTTGTGTGTGTGTGTGTGTGTGTGTGTGAACCGGGCACACGCTACACCACTGACTGTCTCATTTCATTTCTCTGCTTTCATTTTGAGCCTGTGATTGAAGAGCTCTTGGGATGATTTCACACCAACACTGTGGAGGAAATAAAGCCATGAAGATGTGAAATCTGAAATATTTACTGAGCTTCACGCTCCACCATGTTCAACCGAAATGAGCGTACGCTCTCTAAGGAACGGCTCTCGATCTAAACGACATCATTTCCTCTCTTCCTGTGGATGAGTTTGTTAAATCAAACACAAACAATTACAGCAGTTTATTCATTACAGAATGTTATACCTTCATAACAGTTTGTTACATCATTTCCTTAATAGCAGCTAGAAACACTTGTTCCCTCAGCTTGTCGTGTTATTGAGAAACCGTACAGAAGTGTAAACTCCTCTGTCCTGAAGATGTGGAAAACTTCCTGGTTCACCTCTAACTGATACACAGCGCTGACACTGAAGACTCCTAACACACATCACACAAAATGACAGAAGATTATTTTTGAATTCTGTTAATATTTTTGCTGTAATCATCCCTGTGAATGAGCTGTTGCTATGGAAACATAACATGCATTAATATAAACCTGGGCTACAGTCGGAGCTGCTGTTCTAGAGAATGAATCAGTCAGACATACAAAAATGTTTATTAAGGAGCAGGATGTGTGGAGAGCCAATCAGATTTCAGCCTACAAATTCCTGAAGCCAGAAAAGTGTAGAAATGATTCCAGTGTCTAAAGCTGAGGCTAATCTACACATTCACGTGTTCCTCTGGAGGTTTTATACACTGTAGAACCTTAAAAGAGGTGTGAAGAGGAGGAGATCCCTGAAGAGCAGGAAACAGCAGTGTCAGTAGAAATGCCAGAGAGATAAGAAACCTCAGGAAGTTCTGAGTGAAAGAAAGTGAGGAGTGTGGAGGAGGTTGTCCAGAGTTCAGTTTAGTTCTGGTTGTCTGTGGGATGGCTGGTCCTGAGGGATCTATGTCTCATAACTGCGCTGGTCCTCGGGGAACCTGGAGGGAATGAAGAGCTTCAACCGAGGGAGAGTTTGAACCCTGACTGGAAAGCTTGCTACAGTACAACGGCATCTGCTCCTTAGGCGGTTTTATTCCACTCTTCACTCCTACTGGCCGCGAGTGATCAGCGTAATCAGCAGACTGCAGCCATGAGAGAGTCAGACTCTGAATCAGACTCACCTCGAGTACACGTGATTCTCACATTTCTGACTGACGCCAGTGACGAAACCTAACAATCAGCTTTAAGAAAAACTCCAACCTGGAACACGCTAAAAATGTTTATAGACGGATATCTGTACATTCTGGTGCTCATGTGTTGCAGCATTTTTTGAAACAGAGAACGGTAGGAAGGAAAAATGAAAGAAGGAAGGATGAAAGAACTGATGTATGAGGAATGAAACACTTGGAGATGTTATAATAAAGTCATCAGTTTCAGGATGGGAAAAGTTCCTTCGCTTCATCACACCACACTGCCACAGTGTTCTCACTGATTTATTCTTTACCTGTGCAGTTATTTATCCAGTACACACAATGTGTGTGTGTGTGTGTGTGTGTGTGTGTGTGTGTCTCACAGTGATAAGGAAGAGCAGTTTGACTGACTAGACTGTCATCCTATTACAAAAGAGGAAAACATGTGTGTGTGTGTGTGTGTGTGTGTGTGTGTGTGTGTGAAAGAGAGAGAGAGAGAGAGAGGTTGCCACATTTACCCACAATCCATGTGCAGGCCTTTAAATGTTAACTGATGCAAATCTTCTCAGCTCTGATATCATACTGAAATCTCTCAATTATTCTAGACCCATTAAAATTCCTGCATTATTATTAAAGAGCTCTCTCTCTCTCTCTTTCTCTCTCTCTCTCTCTCTCTCTCTCTCTCACCTCTCTCATCCCAGGAGCCAAGGGGAAATGATTTCAAAGGTATAGGAGCGTACCTAATCTTTTTACAATAGCCTGTAATGTCAGAAAAAAGAGAAACATGACACAAAACAAAGTCAGAGAAAATAATTTAAAAAAAAAAGAAGTATAGGAAAGTAAAAAAGTAGGTATGAATGTATTATATGACAATTGTATGATCTGTGTGAATGAATGAGTGAGATGAGTGAGATAATGAGTGAGATGAGTGTGACAATGAATGAAGAGAATGAGTGTGATAGTGAGATGAATATGAGATGAGTGAGATGAATGAGTGAGATGAGTGTGAGAGTGAGATGATGAGTGAGATGATGAGATGAGTATGAGTGAGATAAATGAGTGAGATGAGTGTGATAAGTAAATGATGAATGAGTGTGATGAATGAGTGAGATGAGTGTGATGAAGTGAGATGAATGAGTGAGATGAGTGTGATGAGTGAGATGAATGAGTGAGATGAGTGAGATGAATGAGTGAGATGAGTGTGACGAGTGAGATGAATGAGTGAGATGAGTGAGTGAATGAGTGAGTAAATGAGTGAGATGAATGAGTGAGATGAGTGTGATGAGTATGATGAATGAGTGTGATGAATGAGTGTGATGAATGAGTGTGATGAATGAGTGTGATGAGTTTGATGAATGAGTGTGATGAATGAGTGAGATGAGTGTGAGGAATGAGTGTGATGAGTGTGATGAATGAGTGTGATGAATGAGTGTGATGAGTGAGATGAATGAGTGTGATGAATGAGTGTGATGAGTGTGATGAATGAGTGTGATGAGTGTGATGAATGAGTGTGATGAGTGTGTGAGATGAGTGAGATGAATAAGTGAGATGATTGAGATGAGTGAGATGAATGAGTGAGAGGAGTGTGATGAATGAGTGTGATGAATGAGTGTGATGAGTGTGATGAATGAGTGAGATGAGTGTGATGAATGAGTGTGATGAATGAGTGTGATGAGTGTGATGAATGAGTGTGATGAATGAGTGAGATGAGTGTGATGGATGAGTGTGATGAATGAGTGTGATGAATGAGTGTGATGAGTGTGATGAATGAGTGAGATGAGTGTGATGAATGAGTGTGATGAATGAGTGAGATGAGTGTGATGAATGAGTGTGATGAATGAGTGTGATGAGTGTGATGAATGAGTGTGATGAGCATGATGAATGAGTGAGATGAGTGTGATGAATGAGTGAGATGAATGAGTATGATGAATGAGTATGATGAGTGTGATGAATGAGTGTGATGAGTGTGTGAGATGATTGAGATGAGTGAGATGAATGAGTGAGATGAGTGTGATGAATGAGTGAGATAAATGAGTGTGATGAGGGAGATGAATGAGTGTGATGAATGAGTGTGATGAGTGTGACGAGTGAGATGAATGAGTGAGATGAGTGAGATGAATGAGTGAGATAAATGAGTGAGATGAATGAGTGAGATGGGTGGGATGAGTATGATGAATGAGTGTGATGAATGAGTGAGATGAATGAGTGTGATGAATGAGTGAGATGAGTGTGATGAATGAGTGTGATGAGTGTGATGAATGAGTGAGATGAGTGAGATGAATGAGTGAGATGAGTGAGATGAATGAGTGAGATGAGTGTGACGAGTGAGATGAATGAGTGAGATGAGTGAGATGAATGAGTGAGATAATGAGTGAGATGAATGAGTGAGATGAGTGGGATGAGTATGATGAATGAGTGTGATGAATGAGTGAGATGAATGAGTGTGATGAATGAGTGAGATGAGTGTGATGAATGAGTGTGATGAATGAGTGTGATGAGTGAGATGAATGAGTGTGATGAATGAGTGTGATGAATGAGTGTGATGAGTGTGATGAATGAGTGTGATGAGTGTGATGAATGAGTGTGATGAGTGTGTGAGATGAGTGAGATGAATAAGTGAGATGATTGAGATGAGTGAGATGAATGAGTGAGAGGAGTGTGATGAATGAGTGTGATGAATGAGTGTGATGAGTGTGATGAATGAGTGAGATGAGTGTGATGAATGAGTGAGATGAGTGTGATGAATGAGTGTGATGAATGAGTGTGATGAGTGTGATGAATGAGTGTGATGAGTGTGATGAATGAGTGTGATGAATGAGTGTGATGAATGAGTGTGATGAGTGTGATGAATGAGTGAGATGAGTGTGATGAATGAGTGTGATGAATGAGTGTGATGAGTGTGATGAATGAGTGAGATGAGTGTGATGAATGAGTGTGATGAATGAGTGTGATGAGTGTGATGAATGAGTGAGATGAGTGTGATGAATGAGTGTGATGAATGAGTGTGATGAGTGTGATGAATGAGTGTGAGGAGTGTGATGAATGATGTGAGATGAGTGTGATGAATGAGTGTGATGAGTGTGATGAATGAGTATGATGATGAGTGTGATGAGTGTGATGAATGAGTGTGATGAGTGTGTGAGATGATTGAGATGAGTGAGATGAATGAGTGAGATGAGTGTGATGAATGAGTGAGATAATGAGTGAGATGAATGAGTGAGATGAGTGTGATGAGTGTGATGAGTATGATGAATGAGTGTGATGAGTGAGATGAATGAGTGTGATGAGTATGATGAATGAGTGATGAATGAGTGTGATGAATAGTGTGATGATGAGTGTGATGAGTGTGATGAGTGAGATGAGTGTGATGAATGAGTGTGATGGGTGTGATGAATGAGACAATGCTCTTTGTTAAAAGCGCTATACAAATAAAACTGAAAAACTGAATTGAATGAATGAGTGTGATGAGTGTGATGAATGAGTGAGATGAGTGTGATGAGTGTGATGAGTATGATGAATGAGTGTGATGAATGAGTGTGATGCATGAGTGTGATGAGTATGATGAATGAGTGTGATGAGTGTGATGAATGAGTGTGATGAATAAGTGTGATGAGTGTGATGAATGAGTGTGATGAGTGAGATGAATGAGTGTGATGAATGAGTGTGATGGGTGTGATGAATGAGACAATGCTCTTTGTTAAAAGCGCTATACAAATAAAACTGAAAAACTGAATTGAATGAATGAGTGTGATGAGTGTGATGAATGAGTGAGATGAGTGTGATGAGTGTGATGAGTATGATGAATGAGTGTGATGAATGAGTGTGATGCATGAGTGTGATGAGTATGATGAATGAGTGTGATGAGTGAGATGAATGAGTGTGATGAGTATGATGAATGAGTGTGATGAATGAGTGTGATGATTGAGTGTGATGAGTGTGATGAATGAGTGTGATGAATGAGTGTGATGAGTGTGATGAATGAGTGAGATGAGTGTGACGAGTGTTACTCACTGCTGAAACACTGACAGATGTTGGGATGAGTGTCTTAATTTCCTGACAGATGTGCAGGTAGTAGAAAAACCCAGAGCAAACTGACTCAATCAGCCAACCGAGTGTGTGTGTGTGTGTGTGTGTGTATGTGTGTGTGTAATAAGGGTTAAAAAGGACATCAGCTCTTAACTCACACACACACACACACACACACACACACACACACACACACACACACACACACACACACACATACTTTCTCCCTGTGGTGTATGAGTGTAACAGGTGCCGGCAGTGTGCTGTGCAGGAATATTGTGGAATACCAATGCTGCTGTTAGTATGCACATGTCATATGGCTTTTTATTAGTATTCTATCAGACCAATAAGGTGTGAAATGTCCAGATGTCTCCACGGCAACTCTCAGTGGGGGGCGGGGTTAACAAATAGAGTGGGCGGTCACATCTACTGCCCCTTCAGAAATACCTGATTTTGACCTGAGGTAAAAACCTCAAGTCCTTAGTGACTTTATAAACTATTCAGTTCTGCACTCTGATTGGTCAGAAGGTGCTGATTCATTTTCAGCAACAGCAACTCTGACAGTAGTGCAGCTCTGTGTGTGTGTGTGTGTGTGTGTGTGTGTGTGTGTGTGTGTGTGTGTGTGTGTGTATTTTCTCTTTTCTCGGACAGCAGAGGTTAGTCCACTTGACCTCTCGGAACTGATGCTCTTCTTTATACACACACACACACACACACACACACACACACACACAAATACAAGGAAGAAAACATACAGCACAAAAGATCCGATCAGTATTCATCACCTTACGTCCCTCACACACTCCATTGCTCTTCTTAACATGCTACCCACTCAGGCACAGGAGCAGAATTGTGGTTTTTATAGATGTGGATCTACAGCTGATCTAAAACTCAACCATACTCAGACACACAGCTCTGTTACAGGATTCTTCAACAGTCTCTGGAGAACCTATAAAGGTTCTATTTAGAACCCTACAAGAGTCTATCAGGGAGGATTCTTAGGTAAGTAACTCTATAGTAACAGCTCATTCACAGCAGTTTGTACACCAGAAGCACTGTGTAAACAGCTTTTTTAAAAATCCTTTTTTGGGTTTTTTTCCCCACCCAGACAGGAATTTTGCTCTTTATGTGTGTGTATGGTGTGTGGAAGGAGTCTTCCGTGTCAGTGCTTTGTACCAGTCAGAGGTAAAGCTGGAACTTCAGGACAGAGGAGGAGAAATATGACAGAAACAAGAGATGCTGGTGATGGGTGAGGGAGGACGGGAGGGAGGGAGGGAGGGAGGAAGGGAGGCAGGGAGGCAGCGAGGGAGGAAGGGAGGGAGGAAGGGAGGTAGGAAGGGATGGAGGGAGGGAGGGAGTGAGGGAGGAAGGGAGGGAGGGAGGGAGGAGGGAGGGAGAGAGAAATATGGGTTAAAAAAGATCTTAGATTTATTAACACGTGAGCACGTTTCATTAATTCGTTCCCTGGTTCAAGTAAATCATGCCCACGTTCTCACTGTGTTGAATTTAATATTCTGAAGCTTGCATATTTCTAACTCTTAACTGCCTCACACAAGCACTGCTACCCTCAAACACCTGCTCGTGCACTGCTCCTGTAATCAGCTTGGTTTCTCGGTCACCCGCTGCACAGAGCAGTTAAACACTAACACTTCTGCTTGTCGCTCGGCTCTCAATAGTTTTGAGCTGTTTGGCACTTCTTTATTCACTTTACATGTGATCTATTGAATACAATTTATGTAAAATGCTCTTTGTCTAATATTGCTGAAAATGTTGATTGATTATTTGTGCTTTTTAAAATGACTTACTTTTGGTTGGTATACCTGAGTCATGATGTCATTGCACGCCTCGATAGGTTGCGTGCACATGATGTGCTTCATTAATGTTAAATACATTTGTTATACATGTTTATAGTCAGTTATCACTGCATGTATTGATATAATGTTTTGAGCTGTTGTTATATGCATAAGTCTTTATTTTTTCATTAATGTTAAATACAGAGTCGAGGAAGCCGTCAGTGCAGCGTGTTTTCTTATCTCTTTGTTAATTTTCTTCTCAGGAGTATTACATACACACCTGCATGTGCAGCATTCAATCGATATACGAGCCCTGAACTAATAAACAAGCCCTGAACTGCCCTCTGCTCACACCATGAACCATTTTCTCTGTAAGGATAAATGGATAAAATGTACTACGTCTCATCCTTTGATCAATGAAGAGTTTGTATTTATGTACATTACCAGAAATGAATCACCTTCATCTTTGATTATTTATCTCTAACTGTATAACAAAGAGTGACTTACTCTTTGTATATTATACAGAAGTTCTAATATTTTAGTTCAGTTTATAATGAAATAATGATTTCTGGTTCATGAGACCAGATCGTATTGTTGGATTGCAGTCACTCTGTTAGCATCCTAACGGCATGAACAGTGATTAGCACACCTTTACTAACCACAGGGAAGCTCAACTTCAGGAGTCTTTCATGGATGAGCTTCTGACTGCATCCAAGCGACACCAACCTTCTCTCTCCACCCCCCATCACCCCCCAACCCTTCACCATGGACTGAATAAACCTCACTTCGGTTATTAATTAATTGTCATGCGAGGTAATGAGGTCTGGAATGAGAAAATTCCAGGCTACGCTCGTGGCCGAGTGCAAAATATGTGCTCTGGTTACAAATGTGACAGAAAGAGAAAGAAAATGAGAAGGGGGGGGGGGAGCTGCAGTGGTCTGGACAGGTGAACTGAAAATATGAACCTGTAACCAATTTGCTTGCAGAAGAGATGTGATATATCAAAGTCTGGATATATGTGGAGAGAGTGAGAGAATAGAGTGAAAGAAAGAAGAAGAAAAAGAGAAAAAGAACAGAAGAGTGGAATAGGAGGTCAGTGTAAGGTCAGCTTTCTCTTCACATATGTCAGAGTCTCATGAATAACTCAGGCACACACATACACTGTGTCCTCTATAACCCGTCTTTATAAATACACACACAGAGACAGAGAGGATGTATATTAAACATTAATGTTTCTTATAACATGCTGTTATAAGAAAACAATCCAAAAGAGTAATGTAATGAATTAATAACTATCATGTCATACTTTTTATCCATTTATGTTTACATTTATGATCCATTAAACCAGTTAGTTCCTGCCCTCAGTTACGTTATAGCAGCAGTAAGCAGTCAGTTCCTCACATATCTCTCTTTATTTTCATAGAAACCACAAAGAAGTGTCAACTCCTCTGTCCTGAAACTCCAGTTCCACAGTGCTGACACTGGAGACTCCTTCCACACATCACATATCACACACACACACACACACACACACACACACATTTCTCCTCACAGAAAACTTCATCACATCAGTGTTTTTTTTAAATCCATTTACCCGTACACGTCCCGTCAATAAGCCGTTGCTATAGAAATGATTCATATAAACCTATGATTTGTCATCCAGTCAGAAGTCTTAATTGAAATCACAGAAAATTAATTGTCAGCTTCTTACCAATCAGATTTGAGAGTGTGG
>JAUCMX010000017.1:12843622-12851122 GCA_033459395.1 Hemibagrus guttatus | reverse complement strand
ACTACTAAGAATAATGATGATACTACTACTAATAAGAATAATGATGATACTACTACTACTAATAATAATAATGATGATACTACTACTACTAATAATAATGATACTACTACTACTACTACTAATAATAATAATGATGATACTACTACTACTAATAATAATGATACTATTACTACTACTACTACTAATAAGAATAATGATGATACTACTACTTGTCACAGACACGCCAGGCTCCAACGAAGACCAATCACAGCGCACCCACTCACCCGAATTCTAACCACACACACCTGCACGTAATCACCATCTCCATCACCTCCCATATAAAAGACACTCACACACCACTCACCGTCCGGTCTCGTTTAAGACTGAAGGACTCACTCTGCAAGCCGAGACATATTCTCCGCTCCAGCATTCTGTGTTTCTCCGCATCCCGTGTCTCCCTGTGTGTGTGTGTGTGTTCATCTCCTACCTCCAGTTCTGCTCCCGTTCCTGCCATCCCATCCAGCTCCTCCACAGCATACATCTAAGGGCAGTATCACTCTCTTTCTCTCATTCATCTCCAATTCATTCATCTCTGACAGTTTCATTCTGCTGCTTGATCCAATAAACATACGAACTGTGAATCTCTGCCTCCGTGCCTTCTGTCCCATAACAGAAGACCGGACCAACAGCATGGACTCAAGCAGCAGTCCACCAGACCCACTCCGAGACCTGGTCGATGCCGTGCGGCAGGCTCTCGCCGCTCTTCCGGCTCCCGCACCGACACCACCCGCTATCACTTCCGTAAACACCGGCACTACATCTTCCGCGCCGCTGTATGCCAGTCCCATGGCCCAACCAGCGCCCTACTCTGGCTTGGCGGAGGATTGCAACGGGTTCCTATTGCAATGCGTGGAACACTTTAAGGAGGTGTTCGGGAAACCCTTCTGGGACTCATCGGTTGGAGAGAAGCTCTGTAGACTCAGACAAAACAAACTGACTGTTCCTGAAAACGCTCTGCAGTTTAGGACTCTGTCCGCTAAAAGCGGCTGGAACGAGCAAGCTCTCCTTGCCGCCTACTGTCAGGGGCTGGACCCACAGGTGAGGTTGCATCTCGCTGCGTACGAGGACACCATAGGGCTGGAGAGACTGATCCAACTCTCCATCCGTGTTGCCACCCGTATGCAGTCGTGTGTCGACGAACCACAGGGCCAGTCGTTGCCCAACACCTGGCACGACCGACCAGCCACCGTCAGCCCTCCAGAACCAGCTCCGGAGCCCATGCACTTGGGGACATCTCATCTAACTCCCGCTGAGCGGCAGAGGAGGCTGACCCAGAACCTGTGCCTGTACTGTGGGGCCCCAGGGCATGCTATCCCCACGTGCCCCATTCGTCCTCCGCGTCCCATGGTGAGTACCATCTTTCCATTTCTTCCTAAAATGAAACCACTCACTACGCAGGGGACACTTACTACCACTCATGCCTCTGTTTCAGTGGTCGCCCTCCTCGATTCTGGGTCAGCGGGAAACTTCATCTCGGGCATCCTCTGCCGCCAGCTCGGGTTCCGGACCAAGGCCACGGTGACCCCGTACCAGATACAATCCATCACTGGAAAACCCGTAAGTCACCAGCAGGTCAGCCGTAGCGCCGGTCCCGTACTGTTTCAGGTTGGCATGCTCCACGTGGAGGAGATCACCTTACTGGTTCTGGAGGAGTCCATGGCTGACGTCATTCTAGGGCGCCCATGGCTGGAGCAGCACAACCCTATCCTCTCTTGGAAGACCGGTGAAGTCCTGAAGTGGGGCGACACCTGTTTCCTTGGTTGTTTTCCTGACCTGCCCGCTCCGCACTCCCCGATCCTGACTCCTCTCCACGTCCAGGCCACCTCCATAGAAAGCCCGTTCGTGAACCGACCCCTGGAGATCCCAACCTGCTACGCCCCCTTCAGTGACGTCTTCTGCCCCACACCGGCCATGGGACTTGCGCTATTGATCTGCTTCCGGGTGAACCAGTGCCCAGGGGAAGGATCTATCCCCTGTCCATCCCGGAGGAGAAGGCCATGGAGGAGTACATCAAGGAGGCCCTGGCTCAAGGTTACATCCGTCCATCCACTTCCCCTGCTGCTTCTAGCTTCTTCTTCATGACCAAGAAGGACGTAGGCCTACGGCCATGCATTGATTACCGCGCTCTCAACCGGATTACTGTGAAATTCTGATACCCACTTCCTCTCGTCCCAGCGGCCCTGGAACACCTCCGAGGTGCCACTATCTTCACCAAGTTGGACCTCCGCAGCGCATACAACCTCATCCGGATACGCGAGGGGGACGAGTGGAAGACCGCCTTCATCACACCTACCGGCCACTATGAGTACCTAGTTATGCCCTACGGACTCGCCAATGCCCCCTCCGTGTTCCAGGATCTTATCCATGAGGTTCTCTGGGAGTTTCTCCACAGGTTTGTCCTGGTCTACATCGACGACATCCTGATCTACTCCCGGAACTTCTACTCCCAACTACTCCCATCAGAAACTGGCCGACACCCACTATGGTAAAGGAGCTTCAACGGTTCCTCGGGTTCGCGAATTTCTACAGGCGGTTTATTAAGAACTATAGCAGCATTGCCAACCCTCTAACCAGCCTGCTCCGGAACAAACCCAAATCACTAGCCTGGTCTCCGGCCGCAGAAGAAGCATTCAACACCCTCAAGATGGCTTTCACCACCGCTCCTCTCCTGATTCACCCTGACCCCGACAAACCTTTCATCGTGGAGGTGGATGCATCCACGACAGGAGTAGGAGCGGTCCTGTCTCAGCAGCAGGGGAATCCGAGCCACCTCCATCCATGCGCCTTCTTCTCCCGTAAGCTCAACCCGGCGGAGAGAAACTACGACATCGGTAATCGGGAACTGTTGGCGGTCAAGCTAGCCCTCGAGGAGTGGAGGCACTGGCTGGAAGGAGCCAAACATCCGTTCCTCGTTCTCACTGACCATAAGAACTTGGAGTACCTTCAAGCCGCCAAGAGGCTCAACTCTCGACAAGCTCGCTGGGCCCTCTTCTTCACCTGGTTTGATTTTACCATCTCGTATCAGCCCGGCTCTAAGAACACCAAGGCGGATGCCCTTTCCCGAATGTTTGCTCCAGAGGAGAACCCAGAGACACCCGAACCGATCCTCCCAGAGAGGATAATTGTCAACCCTTGCTTCCACCACCGCTCCGCCGGGTTGCCCAACTGGATTGCAGTACATCACTAGAGCACGACGCACCTCTCTTATCCACTCCGCCCACACCTCACTTGGCACTGGTCACCCAGGGATCAACGAAACTCTCTCGCTGCTGAAAAATCGCTTCTGGTGGCCCAACATGGCAGCGGACGTCAGAAGGTACATGCAGGGATGTGAGGAGTGCGCTATGTCTAAGGACCCACGCCATCTACCATTGGGAAAGCTCCTTCCTCTGCCCGTTCCTAGCCGCCCATGGTCACACCTGGGGGTCGACTTCATCATGGATTTGCCGACTTCCAGGAGTCACACCTGCATCTTTGTGGTAGTCGACAGATTCTCCAAGTCGTGTCACCTACTGCCGTTGAAGGGACCTCCCACGGCTCTGGAGGCAGCGTAACTAATGTTTAACCACGTCTTCCGGTACTTCGGCATTCCCGAGGACATCGTCTGGAGTCTGGAGAGCGTTCTTCACACGTCTGGGTGTGGCCCTCAATCTGTCGTCTGGGTACCACCCTCAAACTAACGGGCAGACAGAAAGAAAGATCCAGGAGATCAGCCGCTACCTCCGTACCTTCTGTCACAGCCACCAGGACTCGTGGAGCCAGTACCTGGGTTGGGCCGAGTACGCACAGAATTCCCTTCGTCAACCTTCCACCGGCCTGACTCCCTTTCAGTGCGTACTCAGCTACCAACCACCACTATTCCCCTGGTCAGGTGAGCCTTTGGACGTACCGGCGGTTGATCACTGGTTCCGCGAGAGCGAGAGAGTCTGGGACTCAACGCACCATCAGCTGCAACGTGCCCTGCGTCGGCGTAGACGGACAGCTGACCTTCGGCGGTAGGAGCAGGCCGTAGGGAGGGGGGTGATGTCACAGACACGCCAGGCTCCAACGAAGACCAATCACAGCGCACCCACTCACCCGAATTCTAACCACACACACCTGCACGTAATCACCATCTCCATCACCTCTCATATAAAAGACACTCACACACCACTCACCGTCCGGTCTCGTTTAAGACTGAAGGACTCACTCTGCAAGCCGAGACATATTCTCCGCTCCAGCATTCTGTGTTTCTCTGCATCCCGTGTCTCCCTGTGTGTGTGTGTGTTCGTCTCCTACCTCCAGTTCTGCTCCCGTTCCTGCCATCCCATCCAGCTCCTCCACAGCATACATCTAAGGGCAGTATCACTCTCTTTCTCTCATTCATCTCCAATTCATTAATCTCCGACAGTTTCATTCTGCTGCTTGATCCAATAAACATACGAACTGCGAATCTCTGCCTCCGTGCCTTCTGTCCCGTAACACTACTACTACTACTAATAATAATAATGATGATACTACTACTACTAATAATAATGATACTACTACTACTACTACTACTACTACTACTACTACTACTAATAATAATAATAATAAAGTATTCCTTCGGGGCTGATGGGACACCATTAAAAGAGAAGTTTTTTATTATTCTGTGTGTCACTTCCTCTTGTCTTGTGGTTGACTGTGTGGCTGCTCAACTTAAATATCAGATGACAGAAAATAAAATGCCACCAGGAAATAAAAAATTTTAAAAACCTGAAAGTCCATTAATCATTAGAGTGTCACTGATTTTTTTTTCTCTGTGTAGCGTTGATCTAATCTCCAAGAATCCAAAAATCTAATCCAAGAATTTAAAATGATGTTTTACTTATTATTATTATTATTATTATTATTATTATTATTATTATTATTAATGACATAATACTCTGGTTATATATTAAAATACATTTTAGATGAACTAGTTTATAAAAAATGTACTCTATAATCTCAGACTTTCTAACCTTAATTTTTGTATTAAATATTATACGTATTAAATTATAATATGTATTAAATTATTTTATTTAGTATTTAGGGCAATCACATAAACAATTAATATAAAAAAAAAATTTCAGAAAGCAAGGTTTTTTAGTTGTCCTCTTTTTAGAAGTCTTTCAGGATCTGTGAGGTTTTTATTTGTCTTTTTTATAAATACAACATAATAAAAAATGACACCAGCTCCAGGGTTCGGTCCTGAGTTAGGATTCATGTATGTGCGGAATGTCACATGTTCTCCGTCTCCATGTCGCTTCCTTCCAGGTTCTCAGATTTCCTCTGAACTCTCAAACATGTACCAGAGTGCGATGTGGCTCTGCAGTGTGTGTGTGTGTGTGTGTGTGTGTGATGGACAGGTTTTCCATACAGGTGTATGTATTCCCAGTATTCCCGAAATATACCACCCAAGGTAAATACTAAATAAATGACAATAAAGCTTTGTGAAATAACATGGTTACTGTTTTAGCCTCAGTTTCTTCTGTCCAAGATATGAATGTTAATATAAATAATATAAACTAATAATGAACAAGGAGATTCTTAATGACCTCCACATTAAAACGTTAATTCATGATCAGCTACTCTTCAGAGTTTCTTTTCCACCTCCATTCCTCATACCTCTGTGAGGAATCATTAATCATGTGACATCATCTGGAGCTGAATAGAAACTGGAATAAAATGACTTTAGGAAATCACCTGTCCTCTCTCTGTCCTCTTTTTTGTTTTTAAGATGATTTCGGGAGATTTGGCCATATGACGGTGTGATGTAAGCCCTGCTCACAGCTCCATTTTTAGATTAATCTCCATGAAAGCGGGCTGTGTGATTGGACATGCTGGGAAATGAATCCGTGCTACCTGAGGACAGAGGCGGCGGATTTCTGTGTTTATAAAATCTGCAGATGCTGGAGAGAAGGTTACAGCAGAAACTCCTCCGGTTAGAGCTCTGTAATTAAATGTGTCTTAGCTTCAGTCTTCATTCCATCACTGCGGAATTAGAAAAGGATTTAAGCTTCAGAAAACGTTCTCATCAGTGCTCGTCAAAGCTGAGTTCAGACCCAGTACACACAAAACCTTATCCGATCTGCCTGTCTGATCAACCAGACAAAGTAGGAAGTCCATAAGGATCTGGAAATTATCCTGAGTTTCAGAAAAACATGGGCTTCTCACACGATCAGTAAATATTTTATTTTATAATTTTTTACCAACAGATTTCATTAGAAAATGTTAAACTCAACAGAATTACACAAATAATATCTGGGGAATTGGGAAGGATTAGTCAGAGTTCCTTCAGAAGCATGTGGGATGGGACAGAATCCCATCAGAATTAGTCAGAATTCCTTTAGAAGCATGGATATTGCTCAGGATTCCTTTTGGGAATAGACAGAATCGGTCAGGATTAGTCCTGTGGGAAGAGACAGAATTGTTTAGAATTTCTTTCAGGAGCCTGTGGGATGGGCCAGAATTCCATCTGTAACAGGTAAGGGAATTAATGGTCAGAAATCCTTCAGAAGTACATGAGATTTAACAAAATCCTTAGGGAGTGGGCAAGACTGGTGAAAGTTCTTTGGTATTGGTTTGAAGGCGAAGAAGTAGGCAGGATTGGTCAGAATTTCTTTGGAAGCATGTGAGATTGGTCAGAATTCCTTCAGGAATTGTGAAAGTTGGACAGATTTCCCTCGGGAATGGGTGGGATTGATCAGAATTCCCTCAGGGTCATGTGGGAGTTGCATTTTAAACGCAGACTTGTAACTCATTTATCCTGTGTGACACGTTCCAGGGTCACATGTGTTATCTGCTAATGAGCCCCTCCTCACTCCGTGTCCTGACCTTGCAAACTTTTCCTCCCGAGAGTAATCCGAGTTTGCAGAATTTACAGAGCTGTCCTGTAAGATCACGTTAACGAGCGTTTTAAACAAACAGTTCTGTCAGCTTGGTGGAGTGTAAACTCAGTGACAGGACTGCTCACTCAGCACGCCATGATCTGCTTGATTTACAGCTTTTCATTTCCATACTAAGTGATGTGGGTCTCCCTGTGCCTCCTGCTCCTCAGGACATTACAGCTGCTCACTTTCTTCTTCTTAACACCGTCTTTAACCTTTACCTGCCATTTGAAGTCACGCCGTGTTTCTGTGCACGTTCCTCTCCATCCATCAGGACTCGACACTCTTCTCATACGCGCACACACACGTTTCTCACACGGTGCCATGAGGACGACGGCGACACCATCGACGCCACATACATACATCAAAAACACTTCTGTGGAAAATTCATGTACAAGATACACAAGATCCACGCTTGGGGTCATGACATTATTCAGCGGAAGATGCTGAAGGTTTACGAATCATTTTTCTCAGTTTATTGACTGATGAAGAGTTCTGTATTCTGATTGGTCAGAAGGTGTACAGTGGTGTGAAAAAGTGTTGGCCCCCTTCCTGATTTCTTATTTTTTTGCAT